>KN167313.1:0-14542 GCA_000757745.1 Steinernema scapterisci
ACCGAAGGATGCCGAAGCGAAGAAGGAAGCTAATGAAGCGCCCGCCAGTGTGAATGCCGAAGAACCGGAACCGATGGACTGTACAGCGAGCACGTCAGATGTTCCCTCCACTTCAGAAGCTTCGGCTCTCACCAAGGAAGCATCGGAAGATGATTTTGACTGATTTTTTTATAATAAAGGTTTCACAACCTGGAAATGGTGGCCGAAAGAAATTGTGAGAAAGCTGCGAGGAGCGCGAGAGTTGCAGTTCCGTTTCACGATTTCAAGAATTTACAGAATTTTCGAGATTATCACCGTAGTTTTCGTGTTTCGCAGTGCCTGAAAGTGAGTGGCTTTGAAAGATGACAGTCGGCTCGGCAACTGTGGAGCCGCAGCAAGCCGGCTTGTTGTCCGGCTCGCGTTGCTACTGATTAAACGCTATGTCGTGGAGAGTGTGGTTTACTTGTAGTCCTGGCACGATTTGTGGATTTTATATTTTGGAAAGCGCTTAAAGGAAAATGTTCAAAGATATTCGGCCACAGAATGCAGCACGTTTCTCTGGATCGTTCGCTTTTGATCCGTGAAAGCAAGGGGACTTCGGGCGAACTCCTCTGGGCGAGTTTTCTCAAGAAGGCCTTTTCGAAGTATCCAAAAGTTGTCGTCCTGCTCTTCAACTGTTTAGAGCGCGACCTTCTGCGTGATCTCAGCTCCGTTATCACACCTGGGTTTGTAATTTTTGGTTTGGATACAGCGCTAAAATAGATATTTTAGAATTATTTTCGTTGAATGTTTCGAAGAATCGCTGGAGGCGGAGAATTTGCTGAAATTGGTTAAGAAGCACGCGACGGAAAGAAGCATCGTCGTATTCGACTCGCTGGATCACCTCCTAACCGTTCTGGGCGTCAATGCGACCGCTCGGCTTCTGGAGGACATTCAAGAATGTAAGTCGAGTAGACAATTTAGTTATTTTCCGTCTGGTCTGACAGACATTTAGCCTGTCTTGTTCATAACAATTGAGGCAAACATCTGTCTAGATGTAATTTGATGTCTATCAAGCTATGTCTAGTCTCGCATTTTCAGGCGACATCCCGGTCATTTGCAGGACGACGCAGCCTGAGAAGCGGTTGAACGCGGTGGTCGACGCGATCCTCGAGGTGACCTTCGATGCCGACGATCCGCTACTCGAAATGTGTTGTTCAACGTGCTTCCAAAAGAACGGAAAACGGGTTGTAACGGTATGTGACGATGCATCATTTCCTGACATTTATTCCATACTTTTCTAGACTGAAACTTTCGAAGTCGACGAAAATTTCAACCTGAAGGCGACAAAAGTGACGCCCAAAACAGTGGAAGACCACATCGCCCAGATCGAAACCCAAGCCGGTGAAGCGCCTGTTCCGAAGACGTCCTTCAACATGGGACTCAACCTGAAAGCAAGCGAACTGGCCGCTAAACAAAAGGTCAACTTGCCCTACATGGAAGCCCAGAAGGAAGAAGGGCTCGTTGGCATAAACATCAGCCAAGGAAAGAAGATTCGAATGGGCGGCCAGATCATCTACACGCCGGACGTAGAAGACGATCTCGACGATAGCGACCCGGACGATGATTTGATGATTTAAGATTTGTTGGGAGAATTGTTATTGTTGTTGTACAAAGTTTAAAACTTCTGAATTTGCGTTTTCTTTTCTGAGGTTTACAGCCCATTATTAATATCATGAATATAGGAAAGGAGTTCGGTTTTCAGCAGCTGATTTCTAGGTCAATGGGGAAACCAGGCGTTGTACGTGACGCGAAACTGGAGAGCCGGATATCCGACGTCCTCAAGGAGCAACCCAAGGAAGGATACGACAACGATGAAATCGCCTTCCTCCTTCAACAGAGGTTTCCGTAAGTTTGGCATTTAAGTTATACTCGGTAATTAAACTTGTCGTTTCAGAGAATATTCGAGAAGAAAGAAGCAAGTCTTCGTGAAACAAGTCGAAGCCATCATGAACACCCAGGCCGGCCAGCAGAAATCGAGGAAACGGAAGGGCGACGATCTCAGTGTGTAAGTGATATCTTTTGTGATGCATCTCTCACGAAATCCGAGTTTAGATCCATGCCGGACGAGATCGTTCTCGACGAAGAGATGGAAACCGACGACGTCGAGCCGAACTATCCGGTAAATCCCATTTCATTTTCCTGTTTTAATGCATACGATGCAGACCACGAACACGGCCAACAAATCGATCCGCTCGCTGTACGCGAAAGGATCTCAGAAGGCGACCCAGGATGCGAAGAACGCGGAAGGCGAAACGAAGGTGCTGAAAAAGAAGAAATCAACTTCGGCTGCGGCATCCGGGCTTCAAGGACCCATGAAGGGACGTGGATTGGGAAGCGTGCCGATCATCTCCGTCGACGTCGAAATCCCCAAGATCAAATTTGAGGATTTGGGAGGATGCCAGTCGCAGTTTTTGGTAAGTTCCCCAACCACTTTACGCGTTCTAATATCCATTTGCAGGAAGTCTGCCGTTTGTCGATGCATCTTAAGCATCCTGAGCTCCACGAAAAGCTCGGAGTTATTCCTCCCACCGGAGTTCTCCTCCACGGACCTCCTGGATGCGGAAAATCGCTTTTCGCCCAGGCAGTTTCGGGAGAGCTTGGAATCCCGCTGATCAAGGTTGCAACAACCGAATTGGTCTCGGGTGTTTCCGGAGAATCCGAAGAGAAGATCCGAGTTCTCTTCCAGCGCGCCGTGGAAGAAGCTCCATGCGTGCTTCTGCTGGACGAGATTGATGCGATCGCTCCGAAGCGAGAGAACGCGACGAGAGAAATGGAGCGGAGAATTGTGACGCAGTTGCTGTCGTCATTGGATGGTTTGTTTCTAAAACGCTTAACAACCTTCATTAACATTGGATAATTTCCAGATCTTAGCTCGCCTATCAAGGAAGACGACCAAGCAGCGGATCTCCGCTTCGACAAAGACGGCAGCGTTTCCGTGGCCAGCAAGAAGAGCGAAGACGAGGAAAAAGAGAAAAAAGGAAAGCAGTACGTCCTCGTGATCGGAACCACGAATCGCCCTGAAGCCCTCGAAACGGCGCTGCGTCGTGCCGGACGCTTCGACAAAGAAATCGCGCTTGGAATCCCGGACGAGCGAGCTCGAAGTGAAATTTTGGATATTGTCTGCAGGTAGGTCGCAAATTGAAAACTGATCTAACCATCTTTTCGTTTCTAGAGGTCTTCGAGTTGACCAGTCAGTAGCGATGAACAAGATCGCTCGACTGACGCCTGGATACGTTGGAGCAGATCTCAGAGCTCTAGCCAGAGAAGCGTCCATGTGCGCCGTCAATAGGTACGCTTAACTTGTTGCTTGCAACAGCTTAACAGTCATAATATTAAGAATCTTTGAAACGATTGTTCCGTCGAGTACTTCGGCGAAGCGGATGACGCACGAAGAAATCTGCGAAGAGCTTAATCGAATGGTCGCCTGGCTCAACTCGGAAGAGGTTCTTGATAGCGAAAAAGTCGAGAATCTTTTCGTTACCATGGCCGACTTCGAACGAGCTCTTACCATCGTCCATCCTTCGGCGAAACGCGAAGGTTTCGCTACCGTTCCCGACGTTACTTGGGACGAAATTGGAGCACTCAAGGAAGTCAGGACTGAACTTGAATGGTCTATCTTGGTGAGTCCGAACCAGAAATTAAGTTGATTTCAAGTTAATTGTTTTAGTTCCCAATTAAACGACCAGAAGATTTCGCGGTTCTATCGATCAGCACGAAGCCTCAAGGAATTCTTCTGTGTGGACCTCCTGGTTGCGGTAAAACGCTTCTTGCGAAAGCGGTGGCCAACGAAACTGGCATGAACTTTATCAGCGTCAAAGGTCCAGAGTTGCTCAGCATGGTGCGTTTGATCCCGATTTCTGAGGCGTTAAAGATGGCAATTTTCAGTACGTTGGAGAAAGCGAGCGAGCGGTCAGAACCGTTTTCCAGCGCGCCAGGGATTCCTCGCCTTGCGTCATCTTTTTCGATGAAATCGACGCGCTGTGTCCCAAGAGATCCGGAAACGAAAGCACCGGTGGCGCTCGCCTTGTGAACCAGCTCCTGACGGAGATGGATGGAATTGAAGGTCGCAAGCAGGTTTACATGATCGGAGCAACGAATCGACCTGGTAAGTCTTCAAATCCTAGGCAGCCTCTTAACATTCTTTCCTCTTGCAGATATCGTGGATCCTGCTATTCTTCGTCCGGGACGTTTGGACAAAATCCTCTTTGTTGATTTCCCTAACGCTGAGGATCGCGCCGATATCATGCGCAAGAGCACCAAAGGTGGTACGAAGCCTCGCGTATCTCCGGATTTCTCCTTTGAGGAGTTTGCGGCTCGTTCCGGACTCGACTACTACACGTAAGCTAAATTATTATACTTTTAAGCTTATTACCGTAATCTAGTGGTGCTGATCTTGCTGCGCTGATCCACGAAGCCAGTGTTGTGGCTCTCAAAGAGCGCTTGTCAACGGAAAACTCAAAAATCGACTCACTTACCACAAAACATTTCGAAATCGCCATGGATCAGATTCGACCGTCAGTGAGTGCGAACGACCGGACCAAATACGAGAAGATGAAACAGATGTACACGAAGACGAAGTCAGGATAGAAGAAGATTGTTACGTTGTTGCGTTGTTATTGTTGTTGACGATTTATTGTTTTTTGTTGAAGATGAGTTCATGCAGAACACAAAGGTGTGCGTTAGCATTAGAGAAGCCGCAAGTATCGTATGGCAAGCGAAGAACTTCGTAGCGGTGGTCTTCGTAAAGCGAATTCTCAAATTTGAGTAGAGCTTCATGAAGCGCACCGACCGACCGCCTCGCAGCTCTCCGATTCTGAGAATGCCGCTCCAATCAGACCAACCGACTCATGTCTAATTGGCTGTCTTGACATTTCGTCCAAACAAGGACTGAATCACGTCTGGCTGTTTTCGCATACTTCGCATCGCGACGATTAACACTGTTCTGCCACTCATACGTTTCCGTGATCAGGTGGCCGAGTGGTTAAGGCGATGGACTGCTAATCCATTGGGGTTTCCCCGCGTGAGTTCGAATCTCATCCTGATCGAATCTTTTTGTTTCAACTCGATTCTTTTTCAGACGTCTCGAAATGCATGTCTATTTTAAAAGCCTTCTGCATTCGGGTAATTCATTCTGGATTTCAAATTGGAACTGAGCGGTCGTGATGAGCAGCGCTCCTCCAACTGCTCCTCTCCGCTCGGCTCGAAGAAGTCCGACCAGCGGTGCGTTGGTAAAGCGTGAATTCCTTGTTTTTACACGTTCTTCTTGCAGATTCTCGGAAGTCGGAAGCCAGTTCGTTGGACTTGGACCAGAATACCGATGCCAACTTCTATCCCACGGTCCTCGCTCTCGTCGTCTTCGGCCTGTCCAACGTCATCGCCACGCGTCTTCTCGACGTCCTTCCGCCACTGCTCGTGGGAATTCTCGCGCTTTTCACCGCCGTTTTCGCGCTCCAATTCTTCCAGCTTTTCGGCCATCACTTCTCGCGCACCATCGTGAGTTTCGTATTTATGAGTTTGCCCTAACATTTAAACTCTTTTTCAGCACGTGTTCTACGATGAAGCGAACATTTTGGCCACGAATGACGCATTCGAGTGCTACGATGGGACGCCGATGGACGACTCGACTCCGGGAGGCTGCTGTGGTCCGTATCCAGTCTTGGGCCCTCAGGACAGTGTCAGTTATACCTTATTTGTGCCTTGTAACCTCGTCTTTTCAGTTCTACGTCCAGCACTATGGCAATATGATGCCGAATGCCAAGCGATTCGAAGCTGAATGGCGAGAAGCTGACCGGAAGCGTTTGGAGTCCAGAATCGCCCAAGAGAAGAACTCCGAAAAGAAACCTTCGGAGAACTCGAAGAAGAGTCTCAAGGAATGAAGAAACCTCGAGAAGAAGAAGGTCGGATGGATAATAAAATGTACTGACGAACGCGTTGCCTGAGCGTTGATGCATGTGGTACTGTGGAATTTCAACCGGGATTTTGAACTTCTTTTGAAGTCAAACGTGGAGAATCGAGATTTTCGGGATTCACGTGAACATCGCGCTGGATTCATTGCTTCTAATGCAAAGGAAATATATGTTCGCGTTGCTTTCGTGACCAAATATGGAGTTCCGAGATCGTGAATGCGGGTTGTTGTGTGACTCTTTTCCCAGAATTTCCTATTCCAATTGGCTGCTGTTTTCAGGCTGAATCCCATGGAAGCTGAGCCCGCGGTGAATGTCTTCAATCACTCTGGAATGGACACCGCAGAGGAGTGGGATCCAAGGTGAGTAGCGAACGGAGCCTGGGACGAGCGATGAAGGAAGCTGGCGACCTGAGTGGTTGTGGGATCGATGGCCAGCTCTTTCACGTGGCTTCGCTGATCATTTGAAGTCGTCGTGGTTGTCGATCTTCCTCATGCTTTTCCGATTCGATCGTCGAAACGAAGAATTCGTGCACATTTTCAAGTTTCTTCTTCAGAGTGGCGCCAATGGAAGCAGCGCTCGCTGCCTACGACTACGACAAATTCAAGGAGGAAGCCGAAAAACTGAAAATTACAGGGTAAGTGGTGATGTCACAGTGCATGTAATCTTTACCATTCCTCAGATTCATCACGAAGGATGTCAATCTCGCCGAAACGCTTCTACGCGCGAAGATCGTCGAGCAATGCGCCGAAGGATTAACCGCAGAAACCTTCGATGCGCTTCTTTCCTTCGCCCTGAAGGCTGCGAAAGATGGTAAGTGAAACCGGTATTTAGCATAAGATTAAAGCAATCGATTTTTAAGACATTTGCGCGAAGGTGATTCTCATCATGATGACCCTGGACGCGTTTGAACTGACCGCAACTTCGGACGTCAAACGCCTCTTCGACGTCTTCGTGAAGCACAACAAATTATGGCGCGAAGAGCCTTTCTACGATGCCTTGAAGGCGATGAAGATTCGCGTTTGCAACTCGCTTGGCAGGCGCCTTTCTCCTGTCAGCGAAGTCGAGTTCTCCGGGAAGGTGATCCTCTTCCTCACCCGGCAGCTTCCGATCTGCGAAGTTTCCGGATTGAACAAGCCGGGCGCCTTCAACAGGGAGTACGTCACTACGTGGCAAGATGTAAGAACACTTATATTTACGTCTGAAATGATTTGAGTGATTTTAGTTCTCCGCGGATTTAGTCGCAAATGGAGGCGACATGGACGCCATGGACCACGACGGCCTGGAGCAGGGCGAAATTAAGGAAGAAGAAGGACCGGCGCTGCCTCCTGACCAGCTGCCGAAGGAGCCCGAGGCGCCTCTGGATCGCGAGTTGTACGCGAAGTTCTGGAGGATGCAGAACTTCTTCTCTGCGCCTCACGAACTCTACGATCCGGCGAAGTTCAACGAGATGAACGATGTAGGCTGAAGCACCGATTATGTTCTCTAAAACCGTTTCGTTTCCAGTGCTTGATATCAACGTTAGACGCTTTTCGGCTTCACAAGGTCCAGAAACGGAGGAAGCGAAAGCGCGCAACCAGAAAGAACGTTTCTCAAGAGAACCATGGGTTCAGTGTAAGTGTTTTCAACATTAGCATCGCGATCTAAATGGGAATTTACCTGAACCATCACTAAATCTAGTCCTTTTAGGAAGTCGAAGAACTTCTCGACGGCTTGGACTCAGTGTGCGGAATTCAGCCTGGATCAAGCTTCGACGCGAAACGGGACGATCTCTTCTGCAGTCGCTACTACACAGATTTTGAATTCTTCGAACAGCAAATGTGTGATCTCAAAATGCGAAGAGCTTTCCTTGTGCAGTGCCTCATCATGTTCCAGTATCTCCAACTGGATGCAAAGAGCAAGGAGTACGTTTTCAGAAGTTTAAATGCAATTCTTACGTCGATTATATTTTAGCAAGAACGCCAAACTAACACCTTCTCAGAGCACTATTATTAGCGATGCCACCCAAACGTGCTACGACCTTCTAGGCGATTCGGGTTCGGGAAGTTCGCGGACGTCGCACACGTTTGCCAGAAGCGTTAGAAACGTCATGAATCGCGAACAGTTCTGGGTCAAGTGGAAGAACGACAACGCGCCGACGTATACGCTGAATCCACCCGACGAAGATATCGCTATGCCGGAGTTCAAACGGTAAGCCAGTTTAAGCTGTGGTCAGTGAATAAGCCTCATATCTTAGGCGTCCTCGACAGAAGTTTTCGCTGGACACAGTCGACCTCGGCAACGCAAGTATGACGAAGATCTGGGACAAGCCGCAGGACATCCTCGCAGATTGTCGGATGCGCAAGTTCTATCCCACGCCAGAAGAGATCCTCGACGAGCCGCTTGATTCCATGGATCCGGAATCGCAGGTCGAAGAAGTGTACCAGCCGTTCCACAAGGACTTCTTCCAATTCCGGATGGCCCGATTCCTGTGCCGCTTGGGTCCAACGTACTTCAACGTTGGCAAGGACAGCACAAGCTGCGAAAATTTCCCGCTCCATCTGAAGCGTGTCATCATTTCTGCGGCGAAGGAGGTTCCAGCTCTGGCAGAGAGAGCGAAGGGAGTTGAGGAGCGGCTAGCTCCTATACTGGCACCGCCAAAACCTGTGATTTCGAAGTCCAGTCCCAAATCTCCGCGTGTCGCCGTCACCCCACCTGCCGTGAAGAAGGTTGAGAAACCAGCGGTGAAGAGCGAAGAGAAGGTCGAAGCTATGGAAACCGATCAGCCCTCAGAATCTCCGCGTGTCGCCGTGACTCCACCCGTCGTCAAGAAGGTTAAGAAACCAGCGGTGAAGAGCGAAGAGAAGGTCGAAGCTATGGAAACCGATCAGCCCTCAGACTCTACGGGGAAAGCTGAGACTAAGGAATGATTTTTCTCATGATTGTTTATCGTGTAATTTATCTTCTTGCGCTGTTTAGATCTTGATAAAACTACTCATATCGTTGGAGTTTCATGACCAATCGGTCGCTGTGTTTCGATCTTTTGGAATGATTTGTTTTATACAGGGTGGGCCGTAGAATAAAACGTCAAAACGTTCGCGTTCAAGAAGAGCCGCTGCGAGCCTAAACGAAACTACTAGAAAGTACCGGGGCCGCGCGCGCTATTGCGCTAAAGTCTTGGTGATCCGGGACTGACAATTGGAAACCGTGATTGTTCATCAATTAAACTTTAATTGATACTGTGCCGTACTTTAACAGAGCCGCTGAAATTTTTCAACGTTATCCAGGAAGCACCACGTGGAGGTGCAGCTCGTGCTTCCCTTTCCATTTTTTTTTTTGCTTTTAGGGTTTTTATTAGGATTTAATCATGCGCCTTTATACTTCTTAATTGTTTTAATCAAAATCGTTCCAAGCATTGCGGATGACTTCAGAGAAAACAACGTTTCGCATGACAGGGATTTGGATTAGTGGATCTTTTTGAGGAGGGAGGAAGAGGGAAATTCCGGCCAAAGGCGTAACTCGCGAAAATGCAACGTAAAGCTGACAATGTGAAAACACAACTTCCTTCTGATGCCGATTCTTTCGAATGTTTGCCCATGCGATTTGTTTATCGTCATCGCGTATGACAGACGCACCGGAAACTGATGACGAACTATCGGGCATGGCAGATCCTCACTCTTTGATTCCACTGGAATACGCGGTAACGAAACCTGCGTTTCTTTCCTGCTGCCTGTCAAGATCTTACAAAATCAGAACGTTTCGTTCCATTTCAAGAACTTCCAGACGTGTCCCGTTACATAGGGGCTTTAATGAAACTATCAGAAAATGACGTCAACAAAACCTCACGTACCTTTCCGCCGTTCTTATCAGCGAAGTACAGCAGATCCGTGATCTCTCCATGGCGCTCCGCCAACTCGCAAAGTTCTTCCTTCAGGGCGCTGATCTCTTCAACGGTTACGATCTCCTTTGGCGGCATCTTCTTTGAACTCTTTGAGGCTCTTCTGCAGCTCGGCGAGGCTGTCACTCCCTTCAAAGGCGAGTACTTCCGCCAGCTTGACCGCGTGCTTCAGCTAGTCGAGGCGCACGCCGTTACAGATTATCTCCTTGTTGTTCATTAGGAATATCGAGTCACTATCGAGTATGTCACACATCTTCCTGACGAACTCTTCGTCCTGCTTCAGGCCTTCCATGCTGGAGTCGTAGAACTTGGTGGCATCGGAGAGCGCGAATCTCTTGACGCCTTTTTTTCGACGCATCTTGGGGGAGCTTGTTGATGACGGATTCGATCTCTTGAAGATGAGCGAGGTAAATATGGACTTTTTCGAGACTCTTGTCGGATATCCCCGAGTTGTTCCACTTCTTGATCTGCTGTTCCAGCGTGTTCTTGTTCCTCCGAATCTTCTTCGCTGTTTCAACCGAAATCGAGGCCATCTGTATGATCAGGTTGCGCTTTTTCAACGCTGTCAGATGGTTGATCTTGTAGGGCGACAGAGAGCAAACTTTCTCAAACAACTTTAAGGTGCTCTTCCGGGACACGTTGAAGTTCTTCTCGTACACCTCCCGCTGGTCATCCAAAGAAATTCCGTTTTGCTTTAGGCAGATGTACTTGCAGGACTCATTGAAAAATCCGGTGCTGCCGTCATCCAGAGAGATCTGAACATCTTGCTGCTGATTGAGATCTTCCAGATACCTTCCGAGAATCGGATAAATTTTTTTAACTTTGAAGCTTTTGGAGGACTTCGTGAAGCAGAAGAGTATGTTCTTCGCGGCGTCTTCGTGCAACTTGGAGAGCAGCTCATCGATCCAACGCCTTGCTGCTGTGATAAGTTCGCTCAAATTTTCCGACGGCTGGTTGTCGGACGGCACAAGGATGCAAAAAGCGTTAATCTCGCACTGCTTGTTGATCTCGGCGAGGATCAAGTCGAAGTTCTTGCGGTCATTTCGACCGCAAGAGTTCGACTCCTCGGAAATCGTCAATTCCTTCGGTTTGTGTTTTCTTCAGTGTTGAGTTTCGAGACCTGGGCATCTTTCAGTCTGCTTTTCGAACATTGTTTCTGTTTCGTCTGTAATTTAGGCTAATTAATGATTAGCTTGATTCGCATGATTCCTTAGTAGTTCTACGCAGTAAACGCACTCAATTTGTGTAGCAGCGGATATCTTCGGATGACCATCTTGCGGCATCGCCTTCCCAAAATGACATGCGTATAAACGTCATCCATCCGGTCATACATCACTGTAATGGACACCACTCCCTTCTATTTCGCTAAGGAAGTCGTAAAACGAGTGCTTCGATCAAAAACGTATCCTCTAAGGCAAGCTTCTCCCAACGTTTTCAGCGACTTGAAAGCTCGTAACTGAAGTGAAGCCGTCGGAACGTTTTACGAAAATGGGAACTTGCAAAAATGCCGTTTTCGGCGCATTTACTTACTGAAAGTGTGTACTAAAGATGGTGGAAGTTGCTCATGTGGAATCCGCCTGGACGACGAGTCTCACGACATTGAAGACATCAAAGAAGTACTCAACGAAACAAAATTGATGCCAGGAGGACACATTTCCCTTTGTGATTCCAATCCATGTTCGTCTTCGACTATGTGCGCGGACGATTTAGTCGGAAAGGTTCTTGTTCCTTTCGGAATTGACTACCTTCAATTCAATCCCAACATTAACAGGACATTCTTAACCGCTTTCCTAGAAGCAGTGAAGAACCGCGGTTTGGCTTTTTCGGGCGTCACTCTACTCACTGATTTTTCACATGATCTAATTTTAGAATTTCTAAAGACCCAAGTTGCCACACATCAGTTACAAGCTTTGGCGTTTATGGGCCGTGATGATGAGTACACTCCATACGATTTAGAACCGATAAAAAGCCTGATGTGGCAAAAACAGTTCATCGATCTCAGCGGCGGACCAATCCTGAATCTCACACTCGAAGACGTGAAAAGGATTGTGGAGAGTTGGAGTCAAGAACCTCGCTGTTTATATTTCAATGTAGGCATTGCTGGGAAACTTGAATGGAGCCGGGAAGAACTGAAGACGAGGCTGGGAGTCACGTGCGTCAACGACAATTATTTCTGGAAGAGGATCAACGGCTACGCTTTGAAGATGACCGTCTCATATTCTAGTACTGTATGTGACGGCGGGCGCTCGTACTGCAGGTTTAAGGCTGAACAAGTAGATCCAATCCTAGGACTATTTTTACGAAGAAAGTCTTTTGTGTTAACAGAAGAAGTATCTGCGGGTACTTATAGATACTAATCTAATGATTGACGGTTTTTGATAAGCTGGTTAATAAATCTGTCCCTGTGCAGCTCTGCCTTTGTCCCATTCTCCCTCTGCTCTCTACGGCGTCTCCCCGTAGAATCCGTTTCTGATCCCAAGTGCTCATAGAGTCCGCGCAGACTAATTGAAAGTTTATTCAAGAGGAATTTTCATGGAAAATATAATTTATTGCGATTATTTTCTCAAACTTTTAGTTGTTTTATGCTGCTGAAAAGGACAGAAAAGGAGAGAATATGATACACGCTTCGCCAACTAAAATCCAAAGTGGGTGGGGAGAAAGTTTCAGGGGAAGGGGAAATAAGTGAGACCGGTATCGCGAGGAGTAGGAGAAGACAGAGAGAGACAAATTAGAAAATAGATGTTTGTTCCTAGGATGTGGGGAGGGGGAGTTCGGGTCACTTCGATTCGACCTTTTCGGAGTTGTTGTTATTGGAGTCGTTGCGCGGGAGCTGCGCTCCGCCGACCTTGGCGACGTTGTACATGCTGTACGTGCTGTCGCCGGTGATCTCCTTGACCACATCCATAAAGTCCGGCAGCGCGGGTTCTTCGTCGCCGGGAGGATTCGTGGTGTAGGTCTCCAGGATCATCAACGGGCGGCCGTCGCAAGCGGGAGGAAGAGGGTCCACGTAGGTGTCCAGGTGGAAGTACTGGAAGAGAAGCATTTGAGGATTAAGAATGGGGAGGACGGAATTACCTGGCGGCCGAAGTTGAAGCAACGGCGCGACTTGTGCAGCGAAGCGCGGCTCATGTCCTTCATGGTCAGGTAGCGACAGTATTCGCGGTAGTTGATCTGCATCCGCGTTTCCACCGTTTCGGGTTGCATGAAGTGCCGCGTGGTGATCGTGTAGGTCGAGCGGCCGTCTTGGCATCGGGCGCGGATTCGGACCTGCAAGGAAATCGTTTTAAACATGTTTCAGAAATTCTCGAATTCTCCTTCGACCTTTGAAGAACTTCGACGAGCTAAAAATGAAGCCAAACGAAAGAATCTTACCTGAAGATCGGGCTTGTCCGCGAGAAGGTAGTCGTGCACCACCTGGAACTCTTCGTACTTCGGGAACTGCGTCAGATCGAATCCTTTGACGAGCCACTTGCGTTTCCGGCTGTTCTTGGAGAGACGGTCCTGGTACTGGATGCCGACGCGGTCGCAAACGACCGAGATGAGCTTCAGGATCTTGTCGTCGAATCCGCTGCAGTCGCTGTTGTCGATGATGTCCACGTACGGGTGCCCAACCCAAGCCTGAAGTCGCCGGCGCGTTTCTCATCTGCTCCACTGGCAGAGAACACCTACGTTTCTTGTGATGCGGTCCTGGTCCAGCGCCTGCGTGAGGCCCTCTTTCCGGGCGGCGTTGTTCGCGACCGTGTAGTAGGACTCAGCACCGTCGGCCGCGGTGGTCATGTGGACGATCTGGTTGTAGCGGTTCTCGCGGAGGTCGAATTGGTTCAGGCCGCACTCCGAGAGCATCTTGTTCCAGCTCTCCGTGTCGATGTAGGCCGAAGGATCCATGGCGCCGCGGTCGCAGATGATCAGAACGTTTCGGTCGGTCACCATCGAGGCTTGGTTGAAGAAGACCTGCAAGAAGACCATAGAAAACGAGCGAGAACCCTAAAACTTACATCCTCGATACGGATCAGGGTGAGGAGGAGATCCTTCTGGAACTCGTAGGCTTGTTGCTCCGTGAGTTCTCCGAACTTGACGCCTCCGTTGAGAAGTACGGTAGCCGCTTCGGGAACTGTGAACACCTTCCAGCCACTGTTCTCGAAGAACGTGGCCAGGCGATCTTGGCCGGTGGTCTTGCCGCCGCAGGGACCCCCGGTGAGCACAAGTTTGTACACCCGGGGAGAGTGGGGCTTCGTGGACTCAGGTTCGACCATGTGGAACACGCGTTCGTTGTGCGAGTAGATAGTCTCGTTGGTGGAGGCGAGGAGGTCGACGGTCGAGAGGCGCGCGAGATGGAGGCGCTGGAGAAGCGTCAGGGGAGTTTCGTCGGAGAGCGACGGGAAGCTCGAAGGCGAAACGTGGCCGGAGAGAGATTCCGGAGGCGAGTCGGGGAGGTCGTCGTCGCCGGAGAAGTAGTCCGACGAGGATTTGACCGTCGACGAGCAGCAGCTGCTTCGGAGCACGCGGCTACTGGGTGGTTCGTCGTCGTCGCTCGCGGCGGTCGGGAGCGAGGCGGAATTCGGGAGGTCCGAGGAGGCGAACGTGTTGGCGACGTAGAAGTCTGAAACAGGGCTAATTTTAGAATAAGTCTAAGATGAGTGTCTAGGTCTGGGAAAAGAGGAAATGTCGCGAAAGGAAGACTAGGAAATGTCATTTCAGACATGGCAGACCGGTCTGTAACTACCCACAACCGATCGTTGCC
>KN167313.1:39539-54292 GCA_000757745.1 Steinernema scapterisci
TCGGCGGCGGAAAAGCGGCGGAAAAACAAAAACGCGGTTTGCGGAGCTCGCGAAATGTGTGAGACAGGTGCCGAAGGGCGCTGTAATGGTTCTGGGAATGGGGCCACGACCGTCCTTGTCCTCTCCTCTGCTCTGCTCCGGTCGTCGTCCGGCGACTCCGGTTAATAAGCCGCTATTGCGTGTCGCACGGAAACCGACAATTTGTGCGGATCATCTCTTAATCTTCTTGGGGCAGCAGAGGACATCAGGACGACGACGGCACAACGGACGCCGGCTGCCGCCGACGCGGCTCTTGGAAGCAGTCTGGCGATGGCTGGCTTGTGCTTCTTAGTCGGCAAGATCCGTTTTGTCCCTGATCTCAAAACACAAACAAGCCACGAGTCACACGCTTACATCTCCTCCACACGGGGATTACGGTATGTCGTCCTTTCTCAGACACGGATTTCTGCCAACGACTTTTAAAGCCGTCGCGTTTCTTGTTTGGGGCAAACAAAACGTATTTTGGAGAACGTAGTTCTGGTAACAATGACTCAGCAAAACACCCAAAAGCAGATCTTCTCAAATAGTACGGTAGCCTTGTCCGCCGCGCTTAACAAAAGAACGCTTTCAGAGACGTGCGAAATCCGGCGCTTATCCGCGACGAGTCATAAGGACACTGGCGGCACCGAGAACACTAGAGATCGCCGGGATAAGCGGGTCCCGGAGCCCGGAGGATCTTGATAAGTAGGCGGACAGCGTTCGTATTGTGGAGGAACTAAAATAAGCACTAATTGATATTGCATTAATGGAAACGACGACGACGACGCCGGCGAGACTCGTGTGTAATCGTCCCCGGGAGTCAGTTTTGTGTCGTAGTCGCTTTTGAGGGGGTCTTTCGGAGGTCTACGTGCGATTCATGCTTCCGGAGGAGTGTATGTGCGGATTGGGAATCAAAACAAGGGACTGCGGATTAGAAAACTGATGTTTCTAAAGTATCTTGGCCAGATTTGACCCAAAAAGTCCCAAAGCAACGCGCTTAGACCGTAACCCAGCTTTGAACTAAGCATTTCCAAATAAGGTCTCAAAGTAATCCGTTTATACCGTAGCCCAACCCACCCGGCTCCCCGCCGTTTCCCATCCCAAAGCACGAAAACAAAACGCGTCCTTGAGACACTCATCGCTGTTTTTGTGTGAAACACAAACATGTTATCGACCCGGCTCCTCCTCCCAAAAATACCCAGAAATGCCATTTCTGGCACTGTTTGCGAAGACAGTTTCAATGGAAAAGGGAAAACAGATTTTGGGGTATTTCGGGTGCATGTGGGCAAACATATCAGCTCCGCTATCGGATTACTCCAAAAGGAGTGACGACAAGGGGCGAATTAGGTGTGCGCGACCGTGGGAAGTTGCTTATCTGATGATGACACAAGTTGTTGCCTTTTTGGGGATTCTGTGGCTTTGGTTCTTTTGGTCTAAGGGTCCCGAGATTCTGGAAAATTTGTTCCAAGAAAAGGAGCAGTAAGGATTGATATTTGAGAAATCGCGCGGCGGACGAAAGAAGATTTGGATATGAAACTGCAGGAAAAAGGGCTTAGTGCTTCTTAGAAAGCTGGAAATAGCTGACTGCGATCAAAGGTCGGGTCTTGAGCCGCTTTACGACGAATAAGAATCCGTGGTGCAGGCTGAAGATTTCTTAAGTGGCCCCCCAACAATGCGCGACAGTATCAACACAACAGATCGGATCGGATTTCGATGAAAGAAACGCCAATTAAAAGTGCGCGCAAGCATGCACTCTCTTCTCCTTTGGTAAGTCGAACCGTGTGGGAGCGCGGCGAGTCACTTAAGCGCCCTAATTACGACCTTGACTCGGCGAGGAGAGAGGGGCCTGACAAGCGGGAATTGCTTCTTTCCGCCCGCTTTCGCACGTCGAAAGTTGCGACCGCGCGAGATTATCACTTCGGGGTGATCTTCTGGGTTCGCACCGGAGCTGGGAACAAAGCGGCGCTCTTTTGAGCGGAATCGCTTCCGCCGGGATTCGCAGGTTTGAGGTGTTAAGGCCCGTCGGTAGGACTTGGATGGACATTAGGGTATTAGGTAAATTAGGGAATTGAAAGAGGGTCACGCCGACCAGTAAAAGCCGATTCCTGGCTTGTCTGAATGACCAAACTGTCGACTCTCCTAAGACCCCATAATTCCAAAAAACCCGAACCGTTTGCATGTCCACGAAGCGTGAAATGCGGTGTCACATCGCCGCATGTCGCCACTTCTCAATGTCACAGAAACGAGGTGTAACAATCAAGGACATGCAAATCGCCTCGATTCTCTCTTTGACTCACTCTTAATCATCTCACTTTCTTCTTTTTCCGCTTGTTTATCATAACGGAAACGTTGCGAAATCTGCTCCTATTGACCTTCGGTTTCCGTTCCGGACGCGGATCATTCACCACGCTCTTGGAAGCGTCGGATATGTTACGAAATCAGCGTGTGTTTACGTGGGGAAGAAACACGGTGGGAGAAAAAGCGAGTTGACCTCAGATTATACTGTTAAGTGTTGGGGAATAGGAGAAAAAGTTGGGAAAACATTTTTACGATTTGTTTTTATGGGTTGGTGAAGACAAGGGGACAAGGAGATAACGGGGAGGTTGAGGGATTGGGAGAGTTGGGTGTAAAAGAGGGTAAGGAACGGGAGAAGAGGAGGTCAGGGAGATAAGATTAGATTGGGCTCAAGTCCTGGGCAAACAAGGACAATCGACAGAGCTCGATAAGGAACGGATCCAGAAGCGTCAGGTCAGAGACTGGAGATATAGAGGCACTCTCCCTGACCGGAACCCATCGTCCCCCTTCCTCCAACCCTTCAATGCCCCCCTAAACCGTTCCAATCACCTTGCATCCTTTGTCCCCGTTCCGACCGCCGGACAAAATTCGAAAAATTAGCATTTCAAGGCGCGCAAAATCGTCTTCGGGGAAAAGAAGAAAACACGGCGACCGCGAAGTCGCGGAGTCACAATGAACAACACACATCGCGCACCGTTGCGCGCCGCACAAAAGAGGAAAGAGGCGCTTTTGAATTTGCGCAATAATTTTTGAGGAGCCGCCGCGAGGGAGAGGCGCAAGCAGCGGCCAAAGAAGGAGGGAACAGGTTTGGGCGACAGAGGCGCCTTTGTCGTCGCTGGTGATATGAATGCGAATGAATTTGTTGCTTCTGAGGAGGTGTTTGGGGCTAAGGAGCGCCGCCGCCGGCGAGGGGAATGTTACAAAAGAGGAGCGCGGAGAGTTGGAACTCGCCGTGCTTAGGGCGAACCTCTTCTGCAGCAAGACCTCCGGCGAGGAAAAACCCAGGCGCATTCACCCTTGGGCGCGTGAAGAGGAGGGAAGCGTTTGTTGATTGGATTAGCGTCTCCTCGAGTACGTTTTGCGGATTAAGTGGCGAAGAATCAGGCAGAAACCGAGAAAAAACAGAGCGGAGAGGAACAATCGGGGAGGTTCGGGGCGAGATGGGAGGTTTTGAGGGGCTTGAGAGGTGCTTGGGAGTCGAAATTTGAGGAAAAAGCGGTCGGGTTTGGGGAAATTGAGGCAAGTGATGAGGCTAGATTAGGCTTGAAGGTGCAGGCGTGAAGCCATGCTCCAGTTTCTCCGCATTCCAGTCCGAACCCCCTACACCCAAAAAACAAAAGAAGTCCTTAACCTTACCACTCCGTCGTCTCCTCTCCTCCTCCGTCGTTCCTCAGAGCGCTCTTCAGGAAATTGGCTCGTTAGCACCGTCGTTCGTCCTCCTCCGTCAACCACCTCCTCGCTCACTCACCCGCTCGCCCAAAACTCGCCCAAAACATACTTTCCAAACTTTCCTCCAGGCGCATTTGGGACACAAAGCGGCGGCGCTGAAAACAATACGCGTCGCGCGCCCCGAGGCGGAGCGGCGGCTGTCGATTGGCTTCTGCATAAACGGTGGCGCAACGGAGCCACCGCGGGAGGAGAGACAATCGCCGCCCACCCGGCGTCTCCTAATGCCCGAGGCGCGGGCGCTCCTTTGGGACCCCATTGGGAAGTTGTTAGCACCGGGAGGGCCAGAAGCGAATTATGGTAGGAGTTGGGGACCAGAGTTGTTTGTCGCGCGCTCCAACTCGATTAGGCGCGATAATAGAAGACGCCGAGGCGCGCAGAAATCGCTACAAGTGCGCCAAGGGCGATTTCGGCCCTCCTGACTTTTGATTGGACGACGGCCGGGTGCCATAAGCGCTTAATGACCGGGATCTGTGCAGGCGGAAACTGGAAGAAGTCCGTAATCGAATCATATTTGATGAGCAGGACGCGATTATGCGAGTATTGTGGAGCGTTGCAGCGGAGAATTGGATTTGGATACATTGGAAGTTAATATGGACGGGAGAACAAGGCTTGATTGGGCAGACAAGGATCGGGGCCGTTGGGAGATGGGATCGGGATTCCGTGGGGTCAAACAGGGGACAGAAAATCTAGTTATTTTTGTCTTTGATCGCCAGAATTCCTTTGGTTCAAGCGCCTGCACAAAGTGCATGGGAACAGTTTGTAAGCGGTCGGTGCAGGCGGCAAAGGAATTCATTAGCTCTGCAAACCGAATCGCTCTATTACAACGCTTAATTCTGTGGTGCTGAATCACATTACAGACCCCAACTCAACCTACGCTTCAGCCACAGAACATCCCAAAACTCCCCGAATCCCAGCCCACCGACACCAAACACCATCTGCCCTCGAGTCGCCCTTCTTCCCCAGCCACCGCCGTTCTTATCTCCATAAAACTGCACTTAATCTCCATTGAATCCGAACCTCCATTCACCGCCTTCAATCGGCATTGTAGAACATCTGTTTTGGCGTCGTTCCTCTCTTTCCCCGAAAGAAAGTCCGGGCTCTCCGAATCTCCGCCGAGCACAAAAAGCCCCTTTGTGGCATTGTCGCCGTTGTCTTCGCCCTCAGGCACATACACATCCTAATTACAACGCTCGTTGTCTCCGTTTTGGCTACCGTAACCCACTCCACACAAAAGCGGTTTTGCGAAAACAAGAGCACTTTGTTTTCGGTTCTCTAGAAGAACGGAGTTGGCCCAAAAGGGGCCAAGAGAAGAGAAGGAGGACTGCTTCCTGCATCCCGCGCCCGGGGCTGTTGATTGGCCGGCGACGCGCCAAGCCGCTGGCGACAAGCAACACATGGCCGAGGATAAGCGAAAGAAAGGCGTGAATAATAGAATTTGCATCTGTAATAACGAACGAGCGCGGAAAGAGAATAATTCGCCGCGCCCGGGCGAGTGATTCGATAATCGCCAAGTGTTCTTAGGCCTGGGCCAAAGTGTGTCGAGGACTCGGTTGACCCGCTTGGGCGGGGGATTCGCTGGGGTGACCTGTGGATTCAAATCAATCGAATTCTAGTTTTTCTCAATTTTCGACATCGTTTTCACTCCTTAAATTCCTGGATTCGGAGAACCGAAAAACGCCGGATGTTTTCGGACCCCACCAAAAAGCCTTTTTCTCGATTTCACGACAGATTTGGTGTTATGAAAGCGTTGGCGCGTGAATGTTCAGGCCTGATTTGATCCGCGTCAGGCTATTCAGCGGCGGGACGGATTGTATTGTCATGGGAAAGGTGCCACTAATGGAGATTTCGCGCTTCGGAGGAGTTAAGTGGCGGTCGAGAGGGAAACGGAAATTGAGCGTGGAGCCGGAATAAGAAAAGCATGATAAAAATGGAGGTGGCGAGAAAAGAGCCCCAGAGGGTCCAGAGGCGCCGGTGAAGCTGAAACTAGGACTTTGGATTACGGTACTTGGGAGATGTTATGCCGAGACGACAGAGTTGGTACTTTAAGGTGGAATTCAGAGGAATCCACGCTTCAGCGCACAAAACCTACAATTCTTAGAATCCCATAGGGCGGATTCTCTCAAAACCCCAAAAGGCAACATCTCCCAACGTCCCAAAATCCCAGAAATTCATCGAAAATCCGCGGAAAAGCTGAACAAACATTCCTGGTCCACGCAGAAGAAGAATGGATTCGATGTTGCAGGAAACGCAAACAAATGAGCAAAAACAAAATACAGAATGGGAAATCGTGGTTGTGATCGAGTGTGGAGAGTCGAGATGAGTTCTGCAGCTGACGTGTAACTATTGTCCGTGATGCGTTGTCTTAGTAACCAAAGACCGACCGGCGGAAACGTGAGAAAACATCAGCAGCGCTCGAAGGTTATCAGTCCTTAGTTCTTATCGAGAGGAGTCTTTCTTTATCTGGGGAGCGATCTCTATGGAATTTCTGAAAAATGGACTCGGGTTCGCGTTTACAAGCTTCCGGAAGGGTCCATTCCGTAGCAGAACAGTCCAGACTCTAATTAGAAATGACTAACTGCCAATATGCGAACTTTGGGTGCGCCAAGGAATTCCCAAACCGATGACCAACACAATCGTCACAACTGTTTATTGATACGCAGTAATCCTCTTATCTGGCCCTACCTCGAATTTATAAATGATTCCTGAGTTCCTATTTACGGAATTTCAGCTTGCGAAATTAGCGACTCCTAACTTACAGGAGTTCCTTAATCCTCAAGCCCGATCTTACTACGATTCCAGGCTCATCCAACCACCCAAATAAGCCAACAAGACCCCCAAGCACCCCAAAGAACCCAATCCCGACTTCACCCAAATCAAAACTCACAGAATCGGAAACGCAAACCGCCGCGCAAGGGGCAAACAAGCCTGCAACAAACGCGTCGCCATCGCCGCGTTTCCTCAATGATTGCGCGGTGAAAACAAAGCGAGAGGACAAATCACTATGCAAATAGAAGAGACGCCGATGGCGTCGTTCCAAAAGCGAGTATTTGTATTTCGGAAAGGGAAATCGGCAAAACGACCCAAAAAGCGACCGGCGACAATTCGAGAATTCTTTGGAAATTTCGGTTATTTCGGGTTTTGTGACACTCGCGAAGACGCGCGTACTGTAGGGATTCTATTGCTGGGTTCGTGGCGTCGTCGGGACACATTGAGTAGGGGTTGTGGAAGGGTTTAGGGCTCGAAAATGACGAATCTCAGAGCACAATAAAAGCAGAATCAGGACTTGAGGCCGTCAGAAGGTAAAAACACGCTACAGTACTCCCGAAACCGGCCAAGAACAACACTTACACATTACCGCAGTTCCACTCCTCACCCCTCAAAGACCCAGTTCCACGCGTAAACACCACCCCAACCGAATCATCTCCGCCAAACGTCGCCTACAGTACTTCCACTCCCTTAGCCCAAACCCGCCGTTTCTTTTTCGAATCCGGCTTCCAACCGCCTAATCCTAATCGCATCAACTCCTTTTCGTCTTCCCTTGAGGCGCTTTTGTGCCACCGCGCCGCGGGGCGCCTCGCCTCACAGTTTCACTCGGCCTCTTTTCTTCTCGCTTTCTGTCAACGAATCAGCGGCGCAAAGAAACTTTCCTCCGCAATCCGAGCGCCGCGTCGGCGTCCCAGAAGACCAAAAACAAATTCGGAGTGTTAATCCTCTTTTTGCGGGTTGCGGCGGCACAAAAACTAAACGTTTAGGGGTCATCATTAGCCGGGAGTTTGGGTCGCGAAATTCTCTGGAGATCGTCGGACCGCAATTAGACGGCGAGAATTCTTTCGGTGCTGATTTAATAAACGCTTGGGGTCAGAAACGAGTGATTTCGGGGAGAAACTGATTCTAAGGGGGGAGGGTTGCGACAAAGCTTGAATGGCGGAGGCGCGGAAGAGCCGAGAGGAAGAATGGGACAAAGACAGAGTTGTACAGGGACAGATTTATGGGTGTCAGACTGGCGGCAGTGGAGCTTTTGTGATCCGAAGGGGAAGCTTTGTGTGTTAGACGAGTTTAGCATTCAAGATTACAGATCAAACTTAAAAATCTTTAGCGATTGTTGTCTTCTTAACTTCCGAAAACATTTTTGAGATCGGTTCTACTTTTACAGCGACAATATAACAATTCAAGCGTCCGCTGAGATTTCTATTGTGCTCGATAGTCATTGTCAACTCATATCCATGCTTCCTCTTTCGGAAGAAGTTGTCCTTGACGTCCGTGATTCCCAACCTCGTCACCAACTCTTTCTGGGTCCACTGAAACGTTCCAACAAAGGCGAAATCGAATGAAAAACAACGAGGTTCTCGACTCCAACTATCCACAATTCGCCCTACGTCTTCTTGAGAGAGACTCAGAATCGGTCCATCGCTAAGATCGAGGAACGACCACAACAGTAGCAGTTATATGCGTCTCATGTATGGAAAGCGACGCCAGACTTCCAAGTAAAGATCTTTATTACCATTTTAATGAAACTAACAATCCGTGTGCTACAGAAAAAAATCCTTACGACTCATTTTTTTGCTTTGCTCAATCCAACTTTTCCAACTTTCGCTCTGTTCTTCGTCCTGCTTTCATTGTATCGCTTGTTCTGAAACCACGTTCGAACCCGCCTTGGTTCCATTTGCAAGCATCTCGCGATATCGTGTGTGCTTGCTTTATCCACATAGCGTTCAGTCTTGTACCTTTCGTTCAGCTTGCGCTTCTGCCATGGTTCCAGCTTCTTCCGATCTTCCCTGTTTTTTCCGTTCACCTCCTTCACGATCCGATTTCCTCTTTTTCCACATGGTATCTTTGTTATGACCTGTTGTGGGTTCGAGGGAGTACTGTAGGCCACGGGAATCGGCTCGGTTTGATTGAATGAATCGGAAGTGTTCGAAGAAAAAGGCACAGCTGAATCCTGATAAGGAAGCTCATGTGTACTAACGTAGCTGGAAGACTCGGCATAGAACTGGCGCACATCTAGATCCGGAGGAGGAGGTGGCGCAAATCCCTCGTGGGCGGCGGAATACGGTACATAGGCTTCAGAGGGGCACTCGGTAGTTTGTAGGATTAAGTGCAAACCATGGAAGGCGCTTTCGTTTTGCGGAGAGGTGCTGGAGTGAGACTCGTACATGGATCCGCAGGATCGTTGAAGCGGAGCATGGAGATTTCCTGCAGTTTGAGTCTGATAGAAGCAGGATGGTTCTGAAATCATTTAGTGCGATTGAATTCCAGGTTTCCTGGAGCATACCATTTCGTCCGTGCAGAGATGCCGATGTTGACGTTGATGAATAAGACCAGCTGTTACTGTAGCCAGGATACTGCGCGCATCCGGGATAGCGAATCCGATTCGCGTGTGCTTCCGGAGCGCAGTGGGAAAACATGGTCGATGAATAATCTAATAGCATTATTCCAGGCTTTCTATGGATGCCCAGGTCAACACAGGATCGGTGGTTGCTTTCGTGCGGCAACTGACCACCATAAATGTCAACCACTGGTGTCATGGTGGTCGGAAGAATGCAATGCGGCCTGTTTGAACAATGTCATTGGCACATTTGTGGATTAAGGAGGACGGTCCTGGCACGTTTCGGATGATTTCTTTTGAAGTCCATGCCACTTCAGAAGACGAAACCCAGAGACCTTGAAATGATTAAACGCTACGACATTCCTGAAATGAGAGAGGCCGGCAGAGGGCCGACCGAACACAGTCAAACGAGCTGAACAGAATGATTTCCTTCTCCGTGCCTTGTCTAGACAAACTATGCCACAAATTAGCTGAACAGTCACTTTTCAAGCGACCGAAAAGGATCGAGCGGTCCATCAAAATGTTCCGGTATGTTGTCTGACAGACGGTCAACATTTCCATGACCGGTCTGATTAGACTACGCAACGTCTAGACAGCGCTCTCCCAAATTAATCGTCCCGTTCCATCGCCCATTTGAAAGCTGTCGATAGACGATGATTAGTCGGTTTACAAACTCGTCTGTGTGTCTTAAATGTCTCCTCTCGAAGCAAACCTGTTTTGAAATTCGTGTCTGCTAGACACAGTTTCACCGTCTGAACCCAATCGCGAAATTCATAAACTGCGATGAGCGATCAACCTTGGATTCCCAACTCCCAACCATAAAATATCGAAAAAGCTACAAAGAAACACCAAAATTCCGTCCTATTAAACACACAAACAACACAACAATCCTCTTATTTCCTCTCGAACGGGTCCGACCACGGCCTCTGTCCATGGGCTAGTTCTTCTCGGGATGCCTCGACCATCGCGCGCTTCTTATTCTGGACGTCCTTGTAGTAGTCGTTGTTCAGGTACGGGTACGCGGTGACGGCGAAGACGGCGCTGGTGGTCAAAGCGACGGTGAGGACGACGGCGACCGATCCCAGCGACGGCTTCTTGAAGCGCCGGAAGAGGCCCAGCTTCTGCTGCATCTTCATCGTCGAAGTGAGCGGCACTCCTTCAGGGATTCTCATGGTTTCTAAACGTGTTTGAAGTTTATTTTTTGTTGGACTGTACAGATCAGGTAGGAATCGAGACAACGCAATGAACTGGAACAACGTTTTAGGTCAAAATAATTGTATTTCATATGTACACAAGATCTATTTCACCAAGCGCTGAAATCGTTCAAGTGGAATTGCGACTTCAGCGTCGTCTTCTTCTTTGGAATGTCGTCGCCGAGGTAGAGTGTCTGGAAGAAAATCTAATCAGCAAAAATCATCAAATGCATATGCTTACCTCGGTGGCCATTCGTTTCCCGTTGACGGCCGCTTTCGCCTCGGGGTTGATGTACTTTCCAACACCCTTACCGAACTCCTTTGGCTTCTCCAGTACCGTTTCTTCCTTCGGTTTCGAACCCTTTTCCCGCGCAGCCTTGCGTTCCTTGTCGACCTCCGCTTGGGCTTCTTCGAACGGATCCACGAAGATCTCTGCTGCCAGGAAGAGGACGTCTTCTTCCGGTCGGTCGTTGTTGTCGGTGCTCACTTGTTCAATTTCAGCAAGCGTTTCCATACCACCGACAACGTGACCGAAAATCGTGTGCTTTCCATCCAAGCGTTTCACGGGACGGAACGTGATAAAGCTGAAAACGGGATCGTTAGGAAGAGTTTAGGATGGTTAGCTAAGGAGCTGCAAGATCAACCGACCGCTCAAGTCATCGAAGAACAACAAAAATGATTCGAACGATTTGTGTCTATCCGGTGTAGACAGATTGCCACACTAATTAGCCATCGGCGTCTGCTAACAGATGGCCGTTCCTCTCTCACTGGAACGCTTCACCTTGATATGAGCGGTCGGTCCTCGAACAGATCTCCCACACTATAGAACTCCAAAACGAACGCTTACAATTGCGAGTTGTTAGTGTTTGATCCACTGTTGGCCATCGATAGCACGCCACGCTTGTCGTGTCGGTACGTACCGACAATCTCGTCCTTGAAGGGCTTTCCCCAAATCGATTCGCCGCCCTTTCCTGTTCCCGTAGGATCGCCGCCTTGCATCTAAAATTGGAAATATTATGCAAAGATTCTCCTTCACAAACTCACCATGAAATGTTTGATAATTCTATGGAACTTTGTATTATTGAAGTATCCATTTCTGCAGTGAGTAATGAAGTTCTCGCAGGCCTTTGGAACTTGTTTGGCGTAGAGCTCAAGGTTCAGGACGCCGTGGTTAGTGATGATGCGGACGTAGCCATTCCGCTTTACTCTGGCGTACCTGAAAATGTTCTAGTTAACTTCTGATAGCTTAGATTTAAAGACGAACCTGACGACATCGTCATCCAAAACTGCTGCTCTATTCTGAGTGACCACGTCGAAGGCCGTCGAAGTGAAACCGGCAGCCATTCGTCCTTGGCTGTAATGAGCCGAGTTCACGGAATCTCCGATCGCTTCAGGCTTCTCCTCCCTCTTCGCTGGCACGTATTCGCGCTCCAGCTGGGAGAGCGCCTGCTTGGCCTCGTTGTTGATCGACCGGATGTAGAACTTCGGGTTCTGCCTCTGCAGCTTCTCGGCCGTGATCTGCGCGCTGGTCTTGACATCCTCTTTCACGTGCTTGAACTGCTCGATGTTGAACTTCTCCAGGTGGTTTGGATCCTGGAGTGTGATGATATCCTTGCGCTGGAACGGGACGTCGGTGAGCAGGTCGCGGAGATGGTTGCGCTTCAGGTTCAGCTCATCGATGGCCTCTTTGGAGAACACGTTGCCGGTGGTCTTGATGGCGACGATGTGGCTTGTTTGGGTGAAGGTGCGGTTTGTGACGGGGCAGCAGAACTCGCCCTTCTTGTCCTTGGCGAACTTCAGCGGGATGAGGTCCTTCGATGACATCTTCTTGCCTGTGCACGGGTTGCGGCCATGTTGCTTGATGTACGGGGTGATTTTCCTATGATAATATGCGATGAACTGGGAATGGATTGATTATGAATTCAAATCAGCATGAATCGACCGGTAAGAGCAAATCGAAAAATCGAAATGCTCTAACGAGACGGTGTTTTCAGACACGCTACAGACTCCAGTTGTCTAGTTTCATCACTGTCTAGAAACCTATGCTACTTGACTATGCCAATCTGCATACAAGTAGCTTTCCGATGCTATGTTATATTGGATAAGAGGAAAGGAAACTTACGAAAGGTCGAATATGATTCCGTCATCCGCGCAGCATGGATGCTCGAATGGATTTAGCGAGAGCGCGCAATGGTTCAGCGGCAATCGCTTGAAGTCTGCTCTTTGCCGTCTGGTATCCGCGTCTGCAAAATCGGCTTTTAGTCAAAAATCCATTATACTGCTTAACTCACCATCCTTGCAGCCTCCGTACGCTTCTTTCCACTCCTTTGTGGTGAGATATCTGAAAGCAAGATATCATTATGATCAGCATAAATATTTCAGACAACTCACAATTTGTCGCTCTGGTGCTGCTTCTTGCCCATGTCTCGGCTGTTCCCGGAGACTGTCTATGTCTGAAACCAGTCCATATAAGCACGACTCATTGCATTGTCAGCACAACAAAGTTTGAACGCGGTCGGTCGCGGAAATGTTTCGCGTAAGTGGAAAATTCACGTTTATACACGATAAATCTTGCAATTTCAGGCAACGCGAAGTAATACAAAGAGATCGCGTACAGAACGAGTGCTGCGATTCGCCCTTCGCCGGAAACCATGTTTTTATATGGTCATCTTCGAGCTTTTTCTCATCGGCGCGCTCGTGTGTGCACTCTACATGCTTATGACGAAAGTCATTGGTCCTCTTCACGGAGAACAAGAGGTCTTGGCCAAGGAGAACAAGATCCTGGAGCGCTACACGAATCTCGACCACGAAAAGTGCCCGATTTCGCGTGACCCCGTAGAGACCACGGAGAACTGCGATCGCGGGTGTGGCCACACGGCGCAGATCCTTCGATATCACGCTGCGAGCTCTCCTGAATGCCTTGAATTTGTCCAATCGGTAAGTCTTCTGCAGATGTTCGTTTCGCTTATTCCGTCGTATTTCAGACCACTTGCAATGATCGGCTGGATTGTGCTCCTCCATCGGCCAACATCACGCAGTGCCATGGATTCAACAACGTTTCGATGCCCAAATTCTGGAAGAGACATGAAGATATCTACGCTCCACGGATAACGAACCTCGCCGATTACAAGGGAAAGATCTTGCAGTCCCAGGAGATCATCATGAAGTGTCCAACTTGCCGTGCGCTCACGCGGCTCTTCAGGTTTGTGTTTCTATGTTGCTCTTCGCTAATTGTCGCTGCAACGTGTGAGTCACCCAGGATAGCCGCTCATCGATTCCATTCGCTTTCCGAAAATCGATTTTTGGGTTCTTTCGATGTTGCGAAAGCAGCGCAGCACGCATGTTTCTTCGTTGCATATCCCGGCGGCGGTTGTCCTTGTTCAGTGGAATTACGGGGATTCTGTCCTGAAAAACATCGTGGATTATTTCGAGAAATGCCTTTTTTGATGTTTCGTGTAATGTTCCCGTAAATGGCAGCGCGCTTATCGTTTTGTGCGTGTTAGGTATCTGTTTTACGGCAAAATCGAAACGGAATTCGTTTGAAGAGATCATTTCGCAACTTTTTCCGAGATCATAATCTTGAACTTACATTTTCAGGACGAAAGAAGGGGACGTATGCCGCAAGAAGCTGACGACGGTATCCGAGGGCTGGCCCATCGAGTTCTCCTTCTGCGACAACTTCGAATACGTGAAGGACCAGGATTGCGAAGTCGTGCATTGAAGATCCGAAACTTGTCCACGCGCGCGCGTTTCTTGTTCGCGAATAAATTTTGAGGCGAACATCGGACGTTTCCAGCGATTCGAAGCGAGAGATCTCGCAACGCTAGCATGACGCTGTTTGCAAGAGCAGCGAGAGAGTGGCGGACGGCGAAGCTGTTTTCACCTGTGATTCGCCGAAAATCGCATCGCAAATTGCCGTTTGACTCCATTTGTGACTCCCATTTCCGGTGTTGTGTGCTAGTGCCCGCTTTGTTCTATCGTTTTCAGTGTTATCGCTTCTTTCGTACGTCACGTGAGGCCGCAAGTTTTCAATGTGTACCGTAGACTAGCGCTTAAACGGGACGCAAGGCTGCGGCGGCTGTCGCTTGCTGCTGGCCGCACCAGTCGTGTTGTAAACAGCGACAGCGGCGGCATACGAAGTCGAATCTATTGGTGCGAGATAACTCCGTCGCTTTCGCGTTTTCTTCTCCGCCGCGTCGAATTTCTCGCGAATCTCCGTCACGAAACATATGACTGATCCGTGTGTCTCTGTTACAGGCGTCAGCATGAGCAACGACCGGCACGCGCTCCCCAAGAACCAGGGGAAGGACATCGACTCCGTGAGGAAGAAGATGTGGGAGAGCTTGCTCTCCCTCCGGAAGGACAAGCGCGAGGAAACGCTCTCCACACGGCGCAACATCCCGACGTTCGAGTAAGTCCCTTTCTTTCATTTCCAGCAATTCATAGTTCTTAATTCCAGCTCGCTCTCGGAC
>KN167315.1:1499-12667 GCA_000757745.1 Steinernema scapterisci
AAGCATCAAGAACAGCGATAATCCCCACCAAACAGATGGAAAAGTCATGGACCATGTAGATGATAACCGCAAAGCCGCATTCAGTAGGAGCCAGATTATATTCCATGTTATCGGCTTTGAAGGTTAAGCCACATTCTCTCCAGAAGTGAGGAATAGTCAGGATGAACGCTAAGAACCAGATGAGTCCTATGATAACCTTGCTGCATCTGCTGCTAAATATCCGTTGATATTTCAACGGAAAGTACATGGCGACGCATCTGTTCAAAGCCAAGAAGAGATGGGAGAACTCGGATAGGAAATAGCAAAAAATTAGGAATTGGCCGGAGCGAGAGACGAGATAGGTGTCGTGCCAGTCAGGGTTACTGTAGTTATGAATTACGGTTCTTTTCCCAATTTTTTGGCTTACAAGAATGTTATCGGTGCTGCAATAAACGTAAAGGTAGCCGTGATTCCAAGGTTCGCAAATGTGTGGCTCAAGCAGCCTGCACCAAATGCGAATCCGAAGATGTTCTTGCTAATGACAGCATGGACAACGTAAATGTTGACTGTAACCCCGAACAGGCCTACCTAAAACTCGGTTGGTTCCGTGTAAAGACGTTTTAAAAGATTCACCTACCATAGTGATAAGATAAGCAGCAATAACAGATTCTTCACGGTCAAACATGCTTGCGGCTTGAAGTACTGAATGAAGCTGTAGAGTACCGGGATAAGCTTTGTTCTCAAGAATGCTGCTTTTTTTAACTATAAGCTAAAGGCCAAAGTTTCGGAATTCTCCGCCTGCTTTTGATCTTTGGGCAGGCTCACTTGACTAACTGCAGGAGTAAGCGGTTTCTAAGATGAAGTTGAAATGCCAACAACATGCAAGAAAGCTCGCTAAAAATACATTCAGCTTGTAAGAAGAACCGATTCCAGGCGTTTCTGCCAAGAACCCGGATAACGGAAGCAGCTGGACTGGTAATTCAAAACGAGAGATTCAGGTTAACATGGACAAAAATATGTAAATGAAATTAATATTGGCTTTTTAAGCAGAATCAAAAGTGCCACATATGATTGGGATTTGATTAGTTAGGTGGTTGAAAAAGACAAAAACACGTTAAAATTGTTGAGAGGTCGACAAGTCACCAAAACATTCGTTTTATGTTTGTGAGCCAGCTCTAAAAAGTGAAGTGCAGAACGTTTCACCTGGACCTTGTTCAGGTCATACACAGTATGCGACCAGTGCGCCGCAAGTGTTAAACAAATGATAATCTTCGTTTTGCTTAGATTCTATCTGATAATTTAAGTTCTAATATGAGGGCGAAAGTCCTTACGGAACCTGCAACACGTCAACTACACCTGCCTTCCACCATTAATCATCTTTCTGTGTCCTAAAACCATCGAATGTGTTTATCTTGTCTGGGTGTCTAGTCCCTACACGTCATTCCGCCGATGACAAGCTACGGCGACTGCTTTCCAACTCAAACTTTAGCGTCAATCCAGGTGCCTCCAATCTAGAACCAACCTTGTCGAGCCTAAATAACCTTTTATGCCATTTTTAAACTTGCCCTCAAGTCGACAGTCGAACTTTGATGGCTACAGATAGGTGCAAGCTAGCTGTAGCCGTTTAAGTTTGCTCCCAAAGGTTGGATGGACGGGACTACCGTAATACTTATTAAGTCTAAATGAGAGTCTAAGATTGCAATAAACACTTTTTAATCAAAATTCCGCATTTTCTATACATACAACACTTATTCAGTTTGGTACATGACTATGTTCAGGACGTTTCTGGAAGAGTAGAAACAACTTTCGTAATTGTGGGAATGATGACGGAGGCAATGAAGAGAAAAAGATAAGGAGAACAAGTAGGGTTACGGTAATTACACACAAATGGAATAATTTACGCTGTTTCTTATTCATCGATCGCTCATCATGCGCACGAATTCCTCGTAGTCGATCTCACCGTCACCGTCGGCGTCCACCTCGCGGATCATCTCGTCGACCTCTTCCTCGCTGAACTGCATTCCCATGTGGATCTGAAAGCGCGTTCTGTTTGGTGTTTGTTGTTTACTTTTGTTGGAACTAAGATTTTGCACGCGAGCAGCAGATGCAGGGTGGTTGGCAGATGGCAGAAAAAATGGGTTTGAGGGTTTTGGCAACTTTTGGGTAGTTGAAATAGAAGGGCAAGTGCAAGTTGTAAGATGATCCATGACTCACCATAAAATAGCGGAATTCCTGGGCGGTGATGTGTCCATTTCCGTCCTTGTCGAAGACACGGAACGCTTCGCGGATCATCTCCGAGTCCGTTTCTTTCATCATCCGCTTCATCATTACACAGAACTCGGGAAACTCAATCTGCCCGTTGCCGTCAATGTCGACCTCGTTGACGATGTCTTGAATTTCCTGTAAAAAAGCATATTCGTTATGACAGGTGGCTTCGGAGGGTAGTCCTATAAGCTTGTCGCCTATAAGCCTATAAACACGTTTGTTTTTCTTGAATTCTTTAAAGCAGAAGTCACAAAGCTAACACGGAATACTTAAGTAAGATCTCCAAATCTTGTCTACGCATAGTTTTGAGTCTATAATTACATTCTCCCACGCGCGCCACCTGGGCCACATATTTCATGCGTCACTGGACACGTCGTTTCAAAAGCCAAAAGTTACCTAAACAGACCTATTCTTAGAATTCAAACTAGGCAATTTATTATGTTCTTTGTTGCCAATTTTCAAAGAAGTCTTTAAAACTGACCGATTCCGTAGGGTTCTGTCCCAAGCACCGCATCGCAACTCCCAACTCCTTAATCGACATTGTGCCGTTGCCGTCCTTGTCAAACATCAGAAACGCTTCCTTGAACTCGTCAATCTCTTCGGGCGAGAGCTAAAATTAAGATCATGACCACTTGCTCTCCGCTGCAACAAGCGCGTCTTTGCGACTTCCGCAGACGGCACAAAAACTCACCGACTTGATAGTCTCCTCCGAGAGTTGCATCACACTCTTCGCCGACTGTTTTGTGCCCAGGGCCATTGCGTTCGCGTAAAACTGAAAACCACAAATCTTAGATTCACACGCCAGTTTTGAAAATTTCTAAAAACAGAAAATTAAGAGCGCGGTTTTGGGCTGACTAAGACGGAGAGAATGAGACTGAGTCAGCTGTGAGTGGGAGTCTGGAGAACGGACAGAGAGAGATCTTAGCGTGTCAACTGATCGAATATTCAAGCGAGCGAGGGGCGTCGCCGTCGCCGATCGCCCGAGGCGTCGGCCTAAGTGACACAAGTCAAAGCAAGTCGCGCCGTGTCAGAAAGAGGTGAAAGGCGCCGATGGGGCGCCAGGACGCGAGATGGAATGTGGTGCCCTAAAAACATCTTATGCAAAAGAGGGCGTCTATTGAGGGGGTGACAATTGTTGGCTTATAAAGAACTAATGTATTTTTATTTTCAGCAAAAAGTGGCATAATTAGGCGGTGTACTAACGGTGCAGGGTAGGAAAAGATGTGTGGGAGCGCAAAAGTTGGAAAGGAAATGTGTACGTGTGCGCAAGAATCTAGAAATTTGGGAAAATTGAAGTTCCGAACGGAAGCTATCAAAGTGTTCAAGAGGCCAAGAAAGTACTTCCAGACGCAAAGAGTTCCGTTTAAGAACTTCTAACTACGCGCTTGATTTTAAAAACCCTGAAAAACCTTAGAAAGTGCTTTTTTAGACAACAAAAAACAATTCACGCCGGAAATCTTTTGACATAAGCAACTTTCCATTTCCGTTCCGCTGACTCACTCCAATTCCAAGCTGTCCAAACCGACGATCACGAGAAGCTAATTAATACAACACATTCATAATTCCCATTTCTCGTCTTATAAATTGTCAAAACATGTTTACACGCAATTAACGACAAGCCATCTTTGAGCAAAGACTGACTCTAAGAACGTTATTATTCCAAGAGGCGAATTTGGGTTAGAAGTACAAAAAATCAAAATTCAAATTTTGCAAGAGAGAAGGAAATTGGATTCGTCCGCGGTCCGATTGTTGCCACCTGTTTGACGTCAAGGGTTATAGGATTATCCGCAAGCCGGCACAGAGCTATTATGAGGACGTCGCACCTGTCATATGCCCCGCGGTGCAAAAAAGTTATTAAGTATTCTGGGAATGTTGAAGAAGATCCCCCTGTTCTAGCTCCTGCAAAAAATGTCATTTTTTAAACTTTCAATGTCCAAAATGCCAATTAAGCTCTTGTTCATCAACATCAAAAAATCGTTGAAAAAGGCAAAAATTTATATGCATTGTTTCAGCTACACGCTCAGCGCGGAAACCCAAAGATAAGTGTCCAAAAATGCTACTTGAATACTATTCTAATACCATTCTTTTGTTTGTTTTTACCTAAAAACACCACGTACGGGCACACAAACATATTGACGTAATTGGTGCTGTTTGCCTCACTGCCCCTCTTATTTTTAAATGAGGAAAGAATGGGTGCCAACACCTAAATAATGCACAACGCCGTTGAATCGGTGTGGCAGTCTGGTGACCATAAGGACATTGCCAAAAATTTACTTGATCTAAGTGATCGACGGCTACATTTCAATTATGGCTTATACGCCCAAAAGCCATTACGCAAATTAAATAATCATAATCTTAATCTCGACACTCCAAACATCTATTAGACCGTCTACATAAAACCCTGCAATCCGGCTCATCCGAGATCTCAAACTACTAAAGACGCAAACCACAAATTGAGGAAGTGACTCCCAACTCTTAAAGTCACGCTACGACCGGAAGCAGGTGATGAGGAAACCACTTTTTTGTGGCTGGAGCGGAAAACCTCAAATCAGCTTTCTGCAGAAAAGTGCCGAGTCCAGACTTAATATTTTGAGGCCGTGGCAAAAAGTGAAATTTGATAGCACGAGCGGAGATTAAGACTTTATCGAGTGGGAGGGCGGTGAGGAAGCGGATGAGGAAGCCAGAGCATGAGGGCAAAGGGTGATGATGTAATGTGGTAAGAAGAGGACGCAGGGTCTCAATTTTTCAGGATTTAACAAAATGTTCAAGACTCAAATCTTGAAACGGGAAGTAGAAGCATCGAACATGTGAATAAGCTAAGTTCCCAAGCGAAACTCCAGCAGATCAAAAACCCTAAGGAACATGTGGCTCAAGCGCCTAAGAACGCCTGGGAAAAGCGGCAGAAAACTGGGTGGAACTATGGAAAAACACTTGCTGACGAACGTCGATGATCGATCACCCGGCGTTATAGGGATATCCCTAGGATATCAAAGAACGCTTTTGCCCGCCGCTGGAGGACATTAAGAAAATTCGCGAATGGCAGCGCATTAGCGCTTTCCACATTCAAAAAAGTTATGAATAAGACCCACACGCGCACTTTTGCCTACGGGCAAATTGGAATCACTTCCTTTCAGAGAAGCCAAATTGTAAAAAGCGAGAAATTAGAGTATTGCCTGACGGAACTACAAGCGCTAATGGACTTAAGGGGGAGAATTTACGGGACTTCCTGGAAGTTTCTGAAATGTAAATTGTAGGTTTCTCGTTCCTGAAGCCGTAAATCTTCCGAAATACGTTCCGAATCTCTATTCTTTGGTTGCTTAAGTGGTCCTCGAAATAATATTAAGCAAAGACAATGCTTTTATTGAGATGCCTTAAGTGGGAGTCCATGCTGGTCTCTGGTCACGTTGGTCTCGGCTCAACATAGAAACTTTGAATTATAATGATTACCTGTCTGTGGTGGCGAATCATGGTTGTAAAGGATCTAACTGGAGGCATCCCAAGACGAACTAATTGCTTTAGCAATAAATAGGACCGACCGACTGACTTAAGAACTGCGTCTTTTTCTGCGCACTGGGTGCAACTGTCATTCTGGGTTCGTTAGCTTTGCGAGCGCGGGTGGCGCAATTTTTGACAGCTCTCCCGAGGGTGCAGATCTATGTGAGTGAGTCAAGGTAGAGAGAGCAGCTGTCTGGACCGGTATGACCTCATTTGACGAAAAGTCAACAAAAGAGTGATCATGAATTTTACGATTTGCACGTGCGTGGGAGATTGCGTATAAGAATCGGGAGAGAGTCTCACCAAAAAAACTGAACACATAAACCCGGAAATCTTTTGATTTTGCCTGAAACCGTGACGACACCACATTCCATTATTTTTGATGTTGTCTTAAGCAAAATCAGACGCACAGCTGTTGTCACCTGCTAGACATGGCAGCTGCCGGTCATTATTCGTAAATTTGACAGGACCGCAGAATCCGCAAAAATAAGGATTCTACAAGAAAATGAGTTTCAAGTTATAAAAAAAACTAGAAAAAGTGACAATGGTGGACAGCAAAAATCAAGAAATCTTCAAATGTAAACACTCCTTAAAGCTCAAATTCTAATCTAAAATCAGTTTTAAAACCTTAACTTTCGATTAGAAATCTACGTTTCAAGCTTTAATGCGAACGTGCGACCAGATTCAAAAAACAACCCGTGAACCCAACACCTCCAACCGCCGTTTTCCAGCATACTGCTTCCAGGTGAGGACATCTCCTCCTTAACACATGTTAACACTTACACTTCCCAAGTTAAAACAACACATAAAACACCAAGAATGTGATATCGTCATCGCACTCTTTGAAGTTCATTTGTCGGGCTTTTCCGACCTCTCCAGAAGCCGCCAAAAAACTACCCTATCGCAAGATATTAGCACATGTTCAACGCGACCGAGATTCCAGCAAAAATCGCATCACCAAGATCAACGTCAAAAATGTTCGGCAAAAGAATGCAGACGCTCTCGACTCGAGATAATCTAGGAAGAGAAATGCGCGAAAAACCAAGTTCAACAAGCCCTCGCCACACTGTTATCCACTTGGCGACACACTCAAGTGCACTTTGAGGAACTCTCGTCCAACCCGGAGAGCAGCTGACGATGACACTTCGATTACGAGAAAGCTCATCATAAACATAAATCAGCCTAACAGCGAATCGCCAACGCCTGGGCGGAGACGGCACAAAGGCGTTCCGATAGGTCGGGTGTCCTTAGGATAGGTCCGGACGTTCGGGATTGACAAGGTTTGAACGAAACAGATTTGGTGGCGGTAAAATCTAAGATAAGACTCAAAGATTAGAGCCAGGTACTCGTGCCATTTTAAGAGCCGAATTCCAGGAACTAATTTATGGAAAACAGCTGTCCTAAGAAGTGTGGCCAGGTGCAGGCCAACCGCTAGGTGTAAATCAATGAAAATTAATTAGCACCTCGCAAGTTTTAGCACCTAAGAATTGCGGCTTTCCGAGGGCTCTACGGCAAAGCCATTAATCTGGCCACTTTTTTGCGCTCTCTCGGACATCGCCGCGTGAACACGTATTTTAAAGTGCCTTCCTTAGGTCGATTCCGGCCAAAGAACGACATCCCAAGCTAATCGGCTTGTCCTCTGGACAAGGCCTTTAAGGAATTGAGAGAGCATTACGTATAAGGCACTCAAGAAGTCATATCCACGGCACTATGAATCAAGAAGCCAAAAACAGGATGAACACGACCCAGGGGGTGGTGGTAAATACGTGTCCGTTGTCCGGTGCAAAGGGAAATTACAGGTTTCAGCCCACTCTAGATGAAATTAAGAACGCATTGAGTCAAGGGATAAGAGGGATTAATGAAGCAATGTTTGAATATTTATGCACGCATGTCCGTGATGTCAAGGGAAAGTAGTCATGCTCTCTCTAAACAGATAATATATCCGGAAAGGAAGTCGCATCGTTTCTTGTTGACGGGTTTGAACGTTTTCAGAGCGTTAAGAATTAAAGCCCATTTCACAATGCCGTTATCAAAAACTGAAATTTCAGCTACTTGGAAACTACTTTAAATTCTTAAAAATTTAGCGAAATTTCGTAAAAATTGACTGCAAAATTTGGTAGCTGGTTGTTAGGCAAACGCGCCAAAAATTAATGAAGTTTTATCTTTTAATTTTTAAGGACAAATGTCTTTTTTTCCATTTTTGCTGGAGCAGACAAAAAACCATTTTCTTCCTTTTTTCGTGGCTTGATACCCTTATTATTGTTTCACACCTGATTACTCATTCTTCGCTTTCAAAAAAAAGTAAGTTTAAAGACCTTTTGAAAAGCTGTCAAAATTACCAGCTCGTCAAACTCGTCAAACAGCTCAGACGAATCTCAGAAGTGCAATTGTTAGTTTATATGACCTTCTTCAAATGGTGCCAAATCAGAACCTCAAAAAACCTTTAATGAAATACTCTAGGCAAAAACACTTGGAATTGGCTTCCGCACACCAAATCTACAAAGAACCACTTGACTAAAAAACAGACGCTTTCCAAATTCTTAAATCAGCCTGATAAGTCTTGTTTATTCCTCGCACCCAAAAGTACGCGTTTTTCTACTTGATAAGCAGTCTCGCCTTCACACTCCCAAAGCAATTTTTCTTCCTTTCAAGTCTCAAAAACAACTCAACAAAGTCAAATGGCAATCGCCCTCAACGTCCACATCGCATGAACATGACCTTATTGAAAGCTCTCAAGAATTCTGTCTAGACTCGTAAACAAAGCCCACAATTCTGTCAACTAATAAATTTGGATTTTTATAAGAGCAATTTGTCAGAGAAACACGGTGAAACAAGATGCGGAAGAGACCACTTAGCGGGGGTCCCATTACAACAAAATGACCCCGCATCTTTTAACCATTCGGCTTCCTGGTCGTGGGCCAGAGTGACAATGCAATCAATCAAGCGCAAATATTGCAACGTTGCCAGGACGCATAGTTACACTTGAGGTGGCTGGAAGGGCCAAAGGTCGTGGAAGGGAGCCGCGGTTTGAAGTGATATGAAACGAGTTATGTTTGGGCCAAGAAGGTTTTAAGATATGAAGACCAAAAAATGTCAGCTTTTATAAACTTTGAATGCATCGAATCTTAAAATCTAAGACCGCTACGATTTCCAAAAATTCTCTAAGAAGTCACAGACCAAATTCCCCTCTCTCGATGCCCTTACGACGAGATTACGTCAAATTGGCTTGCACTACAACAATGTCACTGCCCGCAATTTCCTCAAACTACAGGAAAGCCAATTTCCTATTCTTCCCAACCACGGAACCGACCAAAAACAAATCTGACAACTCCGCTGTTCTTAATGCCGAACACCTCTTCAAAGTTTCCAGAGTCCGTTCTTAAAACTTCTGACAACGACCGGAAACTCCCAAGAAAAACAGGCATTAATAGGAAATGAGTCCAGCGAAGAGGACAAAGCGAAACATGCGGGGTGAGACAAGGTGAAGAAGACAAGTGTCGCTGGACCGGAGAAGAATTAGAGTTGGACGGGGAAGGCGCGGCTGAGTACTTGTGTCAACAAGCTCCGGCGACTAATCCGTCGACGAAGGTTGGGCTGCTGGGTTGCTGGTAATTATGATCACGGTTAAACAATGAAACGCGCACCGCTTGAACTTTGGACATGGGTTGCTTGCGCGGGGGATGAGAAATGGGATACTTGAGAGTTGGACACAAACAGATTTCGGGGAGCACAAATTGGAGAGAAGATCAGGGAATCAGAGGAGTATGCGGGGGAAGTTGTTGAAGTTTTGATCTTAATGTCGATGGAAAGTGTTGTAAAAGCATAAAAAACGTTGCCCTAAAATAGTGGACCAGTTTTGAAAATAGAGGTATCAACCGACATCCAAAATTTAACCTCCGCATTGCAAACCTCTCACACCGACCCAATCCAATCCTGTCGCAGTTTAAAAGCGCAAGTCTTTCGTCATTAAACACTCATCCGCCGACTCAACTGCCACAAAAAGCAGCATTTTCAGATGCTTTAAGGAGCTTAAAGCAAACATGAAACGTGTGAATCATATAGATGATTTCGAAATTGACTGTTAACTCGCTTTGAATCAACGCCATTTGTTCAAAAAATGTGAATTCTTAATTTAGGTTAAAAAGTTTACAAACTGAAAGACTTTTAGGCAGAACGGGCATCGAGCTACAAAACATACATCTAATTTGAGATCTACTTGATCTTAAATTCACACTCTTTTTTTGATTTGCTAAACTTAGACCCGAAGCAAAGCACAAACCACCCAAAACCTCGGCAACTGTCCACCACAAAATGCCCTTATCACCATCTCCTCTCCAAACAACACGTCACTGCTAGTTTTTATAGACCTAAAATTAGACATGATCATCGAAAGATCAGCTCGCCGCCCGCACACTGACAAATCGATTGAGTGGGCTCAAACAGCTGTTGACCGGAAAACACCTTTGGAACTTTATAGTAATGATATCAACTGATCCACAACTTGGAATGCCAGCAGATATGAAGACTTTCAGATCAACGAGAGATGGGAGAATGGACGTTGGAGGAGGGACTGGACTGCCTGGGGCTCGTTCTGATGAGCGGAGATAAAATATTCATTACAGGACAGAAAATTAATTATTTTCTATTTATAGGCGTCTCCTTATTGGATGAAGGTCTTGAGGACGGGAGATGATGAGTGCGGAGTTTCGGTTCATCAGAGTTCTGGACCAAAAAACTGTAGGAAAACATAGAAAAGGGTAGAATCTACCAATATCCAATAAAACATTGGTAATAAAAGTTGAAATAAAACCGTTTTTAATCAATTGAAAACATCATAAAACAGTTGAATTTGAAAACAGCAAAAGCCTAATTTAAAGGGCAGTCAGACAACAGCACATACTACCGTAGCCCAATTTAATTATAGATTGAGTTTACCACTTGTCAAAGCTTTAACATCACAATTCAAACTTCAAATTCGTATAAAATAAGACTTGATTACTCAATCCTCAAAAAATGACAAAACAAATGTGGTGCGCTTATTAATTCTTGCTATCATAGCTTTTCATGTACAAATACTAGACGATGATCAACTCAGAGTCAAACTCAAATACTCAACGTTCTTGTTCAAATAAAAAAAAATTAATCAAGTCTGGGAAAAAATCCGACAAAAAATGTTTCTATTAGAGCAACAAATGTATCGCTTGACTGCAAACGCCAGGACCCGACAACTTCAGCGAAGACGAAAGGGCAGATAAACAAGTAGAGACAAAAAGTGATGGCTCTGTGACAGCAGACGCGACAATTTGCATCAATCTCGACGAGAAACAAAAGGAAACTGAGAAAAACAAAACGACGGTTTTTGCGACGTCTCTATTGCTCAGGAAAAAATAATTAAAAACGACGCGGTGAAGAATTGGTTTGTGCACAGC
>KN167315.1:13026-37642 GCA_000757745.1 Steinernema scapterisci
AAACCTTTCGAACAACTCACGCTTTCCAATTGATCTTCCAACGATCAACTGCAACCTACTCTCCGCGTTGAGGCCAGGCGCAAGCGGCAAAGTGTAAAAAGGAATTTCAGCTGGAAGGGGGAGGAGGGCACAGTTGTTCCAACGGGCATCCCTCGCGAATAATGTTTATGACCCATGATTCTTCTAATTAGCACTTTGAATTTTATCGCTGGTCCCCGAATTTCAAAGCCACAATTCGCATCTTAACGTAGCCAACGTAAAAACATAATCGCGTGACCAGAATCGTAAAAACTTGGCGCCGAATATTTTATGTCTTTACTCGCGCCAATGTGATCGTTTTCAGGTTTTTATCGCCTAACAAGAAGAACTGTGAAACAACAGCCGTCTGAAGGAATAACACTTGATACCAGTGGCCATTGAGTTTGGGATCTGGAAGACGTCTAAGAGAAGACAACAAGCAATTAATAATAATAAGACACGGTAAGAAGAACAGTTGGGGCATTAGGGTTTAAATGAAAACAATCGATTTCTGAGATTTATGAGCTGTTTCTTCAGAGATTCTAGGTTTAGCAGAAAATTCCAGGTGCACTTTCAAATCGCACGTCGTTGTTTAAGCCGCGATATCTCTGCAACCGACCCAAGATCTCCGTTGTAATACTAATCTTATGTTTAACAATGGTCGCAAGTGTTGCATACCAAACACTTTAGGTGATTTGGATAACGCCGGCATAGTCAGACGGGACAGATGACGCGTCGGCGATCATTAATCAGATCGAAGTATGAAATTCACCTACCTTCTTCACAAACCGCACCGGCTGAGTATCGCTCAACCCCAACGTAGTCAAATCCTCCTGTCCAGAAACCGTCCGTTTTACGCGACTCACGATATGCATCGACGGCCATTGTCTCAACTGCTTCAACCCTAAAAACTCACACTTACCCACGAAAACTAAAGATCCATACAACGTCTCCGAAGCTTCGGGCTCCCACTCCGGGCGCCCATACGACAGTGGTGCGTTTGGTTAGGGAAGATGAGGAAACTGTAGTACAGATCGGTGTTACAAGGTGATGAAGAGGGGTGATACGGATCTTTCGTGTTTGCATTAGATCGTCGACAGATTAGATTCGGATGTGTAGTGGTTGAGGTGGAGATGGGGCTGGTGGTGGTAGGACACGACCGGGATCGCTTGGATCGAGTGGATGAGAAAGAAGACTTACGAGACGAGGAACGTGATATAGATTGGGGAGCCAGTTCCGGAGGACAGATAGACTCGGTGAAGCTCATGGTGGTGATGGGAGAAGTCAGCGGGTGGAAACTGTGAAGAACAAGGGGGCGCTAAGCACTTTTCATAAGCAGCTATGTGATGATGAGGGCGCAAGTGGAACGAGATGATGGGGCGCGATGCGCTGTTTGTTTTAGATATACAACAAGCAACCTCGTTCTACCACCGCCGACGACATCCTCACGCACTCAGGACCTCTCCCAACCGTTGCAAGCCGATAAAGCGGAGAGGAGACCCCTTGAGATATCATAGATCTGAGCGCGAGGTGGATCCGTGCATGCGCGGGAGGATATCCGCGCGTACTTGAACTCGTGCAGTTTCGGGTTTTTGGGCTGCGGGAGGCTCGTGTGTCAAGTTTTAGGCAGATTTGCAGTTGAACACAAAAAGCAAACTTCAAACATAAGTGGGTAAATATGAGTGTTGCACATTCCAAGATGTGATGGTGCGAGGTTTGTGTCGGGCTCATGGTCTTACAAATTTTGTCATCCATAACCAGACAAACACGTCAAAACTTTGCCACCGGTGCTACTTCCCATACCCAGCATTGTAGTATACAAACAAAAGCTTTTCAGCAAAGTTAATCACTTTCCTTCTCTCTCGAACCTGAATGCCAAGTCCCACGTTGGCGGTCGTGTTTAACCGGTTACTGGACGTCTGTGGCGTTATCAGCATAGCTGTGAATTGCGTTACCTTGACCATTATTGTCAAAAACACGCCTAAGAACATGAGAGCTTTTGCCTTTTTCCTGCTCAATATAATTATCTGGAATTTGGCCGCCAATATAGTTCTTATCGTCGCACATCCTTATCCCATGCATCCATTGATGTGCTTCAGGCTGGATGGACTATGCGGAGTTCTCTTCGAAAGCGAAATGCTGGGCCATGTCATCTTTGGACTGATTTTGCTGATTGTGGTTAATGTAGCCACGGCCATATTTCTATCTTTCCAAGTCAGGTTTATGCATATCGCTTACCAGAGGGTGACAGCCCAGATTCCGGCGCATCATGGCTACGCGTACTGTATCGGTCTTCATATTCTGTTCTCCGGCATTTTCGCGGGTTTCTACCAGACCTTTACTATAAAAATTTCAACGTATCCTACGTTCATCCCAGAACTTGAGCGGACAAATCTGTTCTGCTTCGCTTCAGAGAACGCCGAAAAGTACATATTTCTGGCTTATTTCTTCATTTTCATTTTTCTGATTGTGTTTGGCATTTTTATGTTTGTATTGCTGTCTTTCTTCCAGCTGCACAAAAACAAGAAACTGATTCAAGAAAAGACCCTTCAAATGCAGAAAGTCCTGTTATTCAATCTCATGATCCTGTCAGGAATTCCTATAACGCTTGGAGGTCTTCCGCTTCTTATCGCTATTTTATCTGTGTTCTTCCACGACATGCCGTATGGCCAGATTCTCTGTGCCGTCTGCATTCTTGTTCTGGTCAACTATGGAGCTGTTATGTGTATTACGTCGCTGTTTCTGTTCAAGAAATACAAACATGCTGTGCTCATCTTGATCTTCCGGATTTTAAGAGAAGAAATACCTGCTTCTTGGATCGAAGGCGCTTCAAATGCCACTCAATCCCATTTTAAGACAGTCACTACGACTGCGAGGTCATTAGTAAGCATAGCTCCTAAAATCAAGCTTTCGACGGCTGCAAGGATTGTGCATTCCGTGCCACACCCAGCGGAGCCTCCAGCGCCACGTCCAGCTGCGCATCAAACTCCTATGCAGAATAATTGGGTAAAAGAAGAACAAATAAAGCCGACGAAAAAAGTGGCGTTTGTTAATTGAATTATGCTTGTATTGATTGAGTTAGCCGTGAGACAATAAATGTCTTGTGAAGCGTTAAATCGGTAATGGTTCAAAAATTAGACTTGAATGTCTTTGTTATCTTGTTATCTTTGTTACCTTTGTTATCAACCGGCTGATGGACGTGTTCCGCCTTGTGACCACAACTGGAATTGACACCGTGCGAAGTCCTCTGTAAGTGAACGGCTGTAAGAATGGTGCATACCGTGATATGACACATACAGTGCATTCATTCAGTTGCTATACAGAATAGTGAGGTAAACGAGGAACTAACATTGACATTTGTTGATTACGGATAAAGTTGTGACTCAGTAGATTGAGTGGAAAGTCATAAATTATTGACGAGCTATGCGTCATAAGCAGATACAGGTGTGGAGAAATCGGCATTTTAAAATTGTCACGGTTGTGCGCCATCAACAGCTGCTTGATTTCTCATAACGTTAACTTTCGACTCCCGATCTCTGCGTTGAACCTTGTTTCAGAGGAACAATAAACCAAACACCGTGTTCACTCTTACCTGAAGTACTTAAACAAGTTCTCACGTAGATTTTTGTCTGACGATCCACCGATCTCCTGTTTGCCGAAAACTCTCCCCAGACCACGACTGACCCAGACATTTAGCCGAGCAGACCCCTACGCAACAATTCCCAAGTTTTGTTATTTCTATGCTCATGTTGTGGATCAACATTAGCAGACACTTTTTCATGCTTCTAATGCCGCCAACTAATTAACTTGTTTTTGTCTGCCACTCCCAGGTGTCTTGAGTAGCTCTCTCACACTTTTGTATGCATCGGGATAAAGCCTACGGGGCGAATATCCTCCTCTCGCCAGAGACACACCTGTTTTCCACGGTTAAATCTCATTTAAAACGTATATAATAAAGCGGTGTCGCTTGGCTTTTTTCGTCTCACTCTCCTTTCCTTAGCGATCATGGACGTCAACGCTCTGGTCTCCAAGAATGTCACCCTCTCTTCGGAATTCATGCCGAATCTCGAAGAGATCTATGGACATTGCCTGACCCTGAACACCCTGTTCTCCTTTATTGTGACCTTCCCAACCATGTATGTCGTCAACGCGAAGACCCTCAGACACTACGCCAACTGCATCCTGAACATCCTCGTCTGGAATCTGATCCTCAACATATTCGTCTCGAGTTTCTACCGCGTGGTTCCGCTGTACCCGGCCTTCTGCTACAAGAACAATGGGATTCTTCGGTATTTCGCGGCCAACGACACGGCTGGATTCTACAGTATCATGATCCTCTTCGCGTGTTATTTTAACATCACAGCGGCAATAGTGGTTCTCCAAGTCTTCAGGTTAGTCAAACTCAATCTTATCTTCAAGATGGACCTTGTAAGTTTCCAGATTCCTACAAACCGTGTGCAAGAAGAGCGTCGAAAACATCAACATCAAGCTCGGCTACAGTTGCGTTGGCGTCGTTCACTTTTTCGCCACCATAATCGCCATCCTCGTCTGTCAGCACACCCGCGCGCCTCCGGCTATGTACCAGGAAATTGTTAAATACAATCCCTACTTTGTCCAAGAGCTCGCTGACCCTACCGTGATCTGTTTTGCCACCCAAGACGTCAAAATTATTGCGATAGTTTGTACCGCAGTCACCCTCATTATCATATCCGCTACCACCGGACTCCAATTTGTCTCCCTTAATTACCTAAAAAAGCAAAAAACCTCCTTAACCAGTCAAGCCTATAATCAACAACGTAAACTCACAATCCATCTCTTAGCCATTGTCCTTGTCCCTGTCATAGTGGGTGGGGTTCCCTTTCAACTTCAGTTCACAACCCTCATGTTTACCAACTCTTACATGCAAGCGGCCGCTGTAATTCTCTCTGGAATCGCTCTCCTACACTATAACATTTTCTGTATCTTTGTTCTCTGTCTCTTCAAAAGTTACCGGTTTGCTACCAAGGCCCTCTTGTACAAGATGATGCAGATGAACCCCACCGTGACGGTCAGCTCTTCTTCTGGATACATGGAGGAAAGACGACCGTCGGCTCAAATCGGACCCCGTCGGCCCAGTGTTGCAGCATAAAGTGTGTTTGGTGTGAATAAATGGTTTTTGTCATCTCTCAGTGCTTAGAACATCAGAACAGAACACTTTGGAACTCTTGGAACATCTGTGATACGAAGTTTTTGATTGAACCAAGCACTATAAAAAAAATTTAAGGCATTTTTGTTACGAGGACGCACGACCATTTATCAGGTTAAGTTTGGAAACGCAATGGTCGTCGGTCATGTTTGATGTTTCGAATGTCTTCGAATACACTTAGGATCTATCAGCGGGCTTCTTTCGTCAGTTTGGAAGTGTCAACAATAAGTTGCGGGAAAAGTAGTCGTGGATACTGTCTTTGTTACGATAGCTCAATTCTCGTCCTGCCATCCAACAGCCGCCGGATCTTTGGCATTTCTAAACAGCTACACAGTCATTCCCAGACGTATTTGCCTAAGAGGCAGCTGACAATGTTTGATACTGTAGGATACAAATGTCACCTGAGCCTTTTGTTTAACATCCACACCAGAATTTCGTCACAAAAGTCCTCTTTTATTTAATCCACTCCTGGGAAGCAGGAAAAGTCAGCAGACGTTTTTGTTGCACACAAAGATATTGGCTAGACGAAATTGCAGAAAAACAGAGCCCACCTGCCCAGTCCCACTGACGGTGACCACCTGGGGTCTAACGTTTTTTCAATAAGTTGTCTTGTTTATGAGTTGGGTGTTAAGCACCGAAACAAGTGTTCTACATGGGAATGGTCTTAGGCATAGCCAATAAGAAGAAACGCGCTAGCTGGGAAAGAAGTTTGAGTCAGCAAATTCAATAATTGTGGTGCCTACGCGCACACTAATGGTTTTCATGGAATATCTGGCAATTATGTATGAGTCAAAAGTCATTTTCGAAGCCAGGAAATATCAAGCGAACGTTGAAACATTCTGTTTTGAGATTTTAGGTATTTACATTTATCTTCGAGTCGGATCTCTGTACCGTAGACACCAACCAATTAAGTTAAACGTTCATTTATTTCCAGCTTGTAAAACTCTTCTTAACTCTTACAATGGTAAACAAAGATGCTTGGCTTGCTTTTTTGACCCTAGCTCGTTCCACACATCCAGAAACACATTTCGGAATCAGCTTCTTACACCAGTAACACACCACATTTCTAGCCGCAGTTCTATAGCACTTGAAACATCCAACACAGGCGATATTCAAGACGGAACTGTGAGCCACGACGAATAGAGTTGAGATGTCGTAGACGTATTGAGCGTCGCCCCAAAAATGAAAATAGATACAGGCACATTTCAGTCCGAAGGGAATAACTCCAAATAGGATTGGGAGAAGAGAAAACGCGGTGAGGTTTAGGAGATATGTCTTTTTTAGCATTAACGTGTTTTTTGAGATAACAGACTGTTTTCGGGTCAGGTTTCGGTAGGAGAGGACAAAGAATATTACGATAAATATGAGTACAGTTAGAAGAAAGGAGATAAAAAACTTGATGTAGGTAAACCTGTAACTATCGCTAAAACAGATCACGTGATCTTCAGCTAAATCTTCTAGGTCTTCTGAGTTTGACAACCATTTCTGGAAAAATAGGGAGTACACGATAGAACAGAGAAGATGGACAAGGACGCAGTAGATATAGCCCCAATAGGGGCGAATCTTGGATACAAACTGATTCAAGGCTATATTCATATATCTGAACTGGAACGTCAGAATAAGACCTGCGCCTACGTTGATTACCGACAGGTAACTGATAAAAATACATATCTTTCCGACAGACAATGTGCCAAAAAAATTAACGATTACGCCATTGACCCGATAACACATATGAGGCAATAGGATAAAGGGATGAACTTGGACCCAAGCTATACTGGCGACGTAATTCCAGGCCACAATGCTAAGCAAAAACCTGGAAAAGTGTTTGACGTTCTTGGGAGTACAACGGAGGATTATAGATATTGTGAAGAATACGGTAAGAGAATCCAGAACGGCGATGACATCAAGAAGATGGTCGTAGAGAGCTTCTAAAGTCGACATGGTATTGCCAATAGGAGAGCCTAAAAATCCGTTGCTTGGGTTCTTATGAAAAATCAGCTGCAGAAGTAATTTGAAAACAAACGTGATTAAGCACAAGCATCTAAAATTCAAACTTTTTATGAAGTTTGGGTACATAACCAGCTTGCGAAGAAAAGCTGTTAGGCCACTTTAGCTCAGTGGTAGAGCGTCTGTCTCGTAAACAGAAGGTCGCAGGTTCGATCCCTGCAAGTGGCATTTTTTTGAAGTTTTTAAAAGGTTTTAATCGCTACTTCTGAGAGCCATTTTGGGCTTTTTTGGGCATTCTATCTATGTTTTGATGATAATCTCTGAAACGCGGTGGTCTCTGAAATGCCAAGCTCTTAAAAACTCTACTTGCCCTATCTTTATTTTCTGCCTCCACTTGCTCTTTGTGCGCGCAAAAAACACGATTTCGCTCTTTTTAACACCTCTCCAATCGCCGAACTCTGTCCACTGTTCTTGCCGGTGTTTGTTTTGGCAGCAAAGATCACTTGCTTCTTCGGACTTGACGTCTTTAAGGTAAACAGAGTTTATACAGCTTTCCCAACTACAAAATAAGATAAAATGAATAGGTTTCTAGTTACCCAGAGTGACCCGGTTTCGCATCACAGATCACATAACATCTGTTATGCAAGTGGTCTCTAAAAGGCCGATCTCTCAAATCCTCAGTTTATAGTTTCTGTTTATTGCGGCATCCTATTTCTGACTCCAAAAACTAATTTACAGAGTCCTTCCATCGATGATCTCAGAATACATGTCTCTTGACCTTTTCTGCTAAAGTCTTTCGTTTTTGATTCTATAGAGTTTTCCAAAGATCATAGTTTATTAAAGCTCAGATTTCCGAAATCAGATCTGGCCCACAACAATGCGAGCAGCAGAACTGTATAGCGATTCCCAACGCATGGCGCTCGAGTCCAAGAAAACAAGTTTGTCGCACTCACCAGGCATGTGGCCGGCTGTCAAATAAATGGGGATTACTAGCAAACAGGGCCTTTTAATGGTGGGTAAAAATGGAAAACAGAGAGTTCATCCCTAGAATGGCCTATAGGTCAACTACACGAGGGGGAGCAACTAGTGTCAAAACAGCCAAAACTACCTCTTGCGTTTTGAAGCTCGTCTTATCAAGAGTTTGCAGATTTTGATGATCTCGAAAAAGTTGAAAATTCGATTGTTCGAAGCAATTATTTTGCTTTTAAAAATGGCAAAATAGCGCAGAGATCTTGCACTCGCGTGGTTGTTTATGTGTTCTTCCTCTGGCAGCTGGCTTCCTGCGGCCGCAAGTGCAGGCACGTATTTTATGTTTTGTGCTCTGCCTCCACGTGCAGTCGAACATAAAGAGTGGAAATGTTTGAGAAAAGGACGTTTGGGAAAACGAGAATTTTCCTGATGTTTGCGCTTTTCAGAAAATCCACTTTTGCTCTTCCCATAGTTCGAGATATTCTAGCAATATGGCGTTCCACGAGGTGAGCTGCCCTGACCTCAGTTTATCTACTTTCTGCGTTTCAGCTTGTCGAAAACCAGCGCAAATACTTCAACACCGGAGAAACCAAGAAAGTCGAAGTCCGCCGTCACTACCTGAACACCTTGCGCAAGGCGCTTGAGGAGAATCGGGACAAATTCTGCGAAGCTGTCTTCAAGGATCATCGCCGGGTAAGATCTCTTCACCTTAATCCTCATTTTCACCATCTTTATAGGCCAAAGAACTCACCAGCTCCATCGAAATCGACGGCGTCCTTGCCGAACTCGACTACTTCTTGGCCAACTTTGAGAAGTGGTCGGAACCAGTTCCAGTCGATCGGACGAGCGTTCTTAGTCAAGATGACATTCCTATGCTGGTCAAAGACCCAGTCGGCGTTGTTCTCGTCATCGGACCTTGGAACTATCCGATAATCCTCGTGATGGCGCCGGTTATGGCTGCTCTGTCGGCAGGTAAGAATCTTAGAATTCAGACCGTCGTTAATCGAATTTCTAGGAAACACGGTAGTTCTGAAACCCTCGGAAGTCTCGGCAAACACGTCAAAAGTGTTCGAAGAAGTCATGAGCAAGTATTTCGACAAGGTGAGGCTATTTTTGTCTCAATTCCGATCATTTCCTGATTTCAGAAAGTGCTAGCTGTGGTCCAAGGCGGCGTGGAAGAAACCACGGATCTTCTCAAGGAGCATTTCAACCATATTCTCTACACCGGAGCTCCGTTCGTCGGCAAGATCGTGATGACAGCCGCTGCCAAGCATCTAACCCCGGTGACCCTGGAACTCGGAGGAAAATGCCCAGTTGTAATCGCAGACGACGCTGACCTGGAAGCTGCAGCGAAGAAAGTCGTCCAAACCAAGTGGGTCAATTGTGGGCAAACCTGCATCGCTCCGGATTACGCGATTGTGTCGCCGAAAGTGAAGAGCAAGTTTATCGATGAGGTCCGGAAGGCGATCCAGGAGAGTTTCACGGACGACGTCAAATCTTGTCCTATGTACAGCCGCATGATCAACGATCGGCATTTTGAGTAGGCGACTCTTATCCTAATGATGTATTTATCTCTCCTTTTCAGCCGAGTCAAGGGAATCCTGGACCGATCGAAGGCTCCACCTCTCATCAAAGCCGGGGAACTTGACCGCAACGACATCTTCATCCCTCCGCTGGTTCTCGACGCCAAAGCTGATGACGCCTTCATGGAAGACGAGATTTTCGGACCTGTTCTGCCTGTCCTCACCACTCAGAATCTCGACGAAACTGTCAAGCACATCGCTGGAGGAGAGAAACCGCTCGCCGTTTACGTGTTCACCGACAGCAAGGATGTGATGAAGAAGATTTGGAATGAAACCACGAGCGGCGCCGTGCTCGGAAATGACATCATGAGTCATGTCAACGGTGAGTATTCTTATTTAGGAGAGATCTAAAGACGTTATTTCAGTCATGACTTTGCCGTTCGGAGGAATTGGACACAGCGGCATGGGGCGCTATCGCGGGAAGTTCGGGTTTGATACTTTCACGCATGAGAAGGCCGTGCTGATGAGAAACGTGAAGAATTGATGGTCGGACGTAAGAAGAAAGAAGTCTTCTGATATTTAATCTTGAAAATTGCGTATTTAACCTGTAGATCTTGATCGTGTTTTGCCTATAAATCTTGGAAATGAGCCCGAAGGGGCTACATGCTAGGGATGACCGAACGACCGCTCATGCGTGTGTCAACCAGACAGAATGAGCCCTTCCAGACATCAAGAGAGAGCGAACCTTGTCTACAGACAAGCAACGGATACGAAAATTAGTCTGCAGACGCCCAGGACGTGTCTGAATACGCCTCACAACTTCATTTTCGATAACAATGGCGCATCGAGTCGGTCGTTCCCCGAGAATCGCACGCATGGAGCTACCTATCCTAAACAGGTGCATCCACATAGCGTTATAGCCAGCATATTGTCCCGCTCTCCAACCAACAAGGGAAACATGATTTAGAAACAGAAATAAGAAACAAAAATAATTTAATCAGTACATTTTAATAATACAACAAAACAATAATATGGTTACATTGAGGCGCCGAGTTCTTAATCCTCGACGCTTGTTGCTCCGCTGGATTCCTTCATCGATTCCGTGGCGAAGTTGGAGGCGAGCTTGACGTCCATGGTGACTTCTTCCTTGTCGCCCATCTTCACCCACTTCGGCATCACGACGAGGGGAGTTCGCAGCTGCTCGCGGGGGTCGACGACGTAGGCGAAACCGTGGCTTTCCATGAAACTATACCGCGAAGCTTCCGTCAGTTCTGAATGGATGGAATTAGGATGATTCCTGAGACTGAAGAGGCTTACCTGGCTCGTCAATGACCATGGCGGTGACGTGAAGTAGGTAGTCGGGCGGAACTGGTAACAGGGCGCTCAACATATGCATGAAGTTGAGCGCCAGCCCGTGTAGCGTTTCAACGCTCATTCCCACACCGCCGGACGAAAGGCTTCGTCGCTTGCCTCCTCTTAACCCATCCAATCACCCAATCCCAGAAAATCTCAAAGAACTTACAGGTCGAACATCGCGTTGATTCCTTCCTTCTCGTCGTAGGCGTAGAAAATCTTGAATTTTTCCGCCGCGTAATCGCTGGTGGCCGTCGGCGGCGTCAGCACGAAGCCAAATTCGGTGATCTGGAGCAAACAATGCATAAGAACCCAATGCATAAGAAAAACGGTCATTCCCACGTTATGGACTTACCTTTTTTGCTCTGAGCAGCTCCGGCAGTGAGTCGAAGACCTTGAGGATCTTCTCGGCGTTAGGGCTGTAGGGGCACGGTTGGTGCATCACTGGCAGATCATCAATGCCTGGAATACGGAATCATAAGATCTGAATTTAACGTAAAAGACTTACCATCCCTCTCCAGCTGCGACGCCTCGAACGCCTCCGTCGGCAAGATCTTCCTCGTGTGGAGGTAGACCGAGCCGAGGACTCGGGAGACCGCGGAGATCCAATTGACCGCCGAAGTGGGGGCCAATCGTCCGCTGGAATCCTGGGAGAACGCGGAGGTGTCCGCGTTGCGCTCCAGCTCGAGGAGGATGTTCCTCCGAGCACTGCGGCGCTGGGAGCTCATCCTCTGAAAACAAATAGCACGATTTAGAGACAAGAATCAGGAATAAGAAGCAAGCGGAAAACGCGGAGCTAGGCTACGCGACGAGCACGGACACACTTCACAGCTCGGACATCTGAGAACAACGAATTTCGTAAGCCAAAGTGGGGAACCAAAATCGAAAAAGTTGTGTCGACTTTCCCAATGCCACGTCTCAAGGTTCCCACCGCGGAGACGCGATTTGAAAAGGCGATGGAGTGAGTTTGTAAACTTCAAAGGTTCATCTGTGTTCTCGTGTTTGCGGTCTTTGAGGAGGATTGGATCGAGCTTCAAATGAACCGTTCTCTGGATCGATTGGAACTTCTGCTGATCGAGAGGGCTTCAAGGTGAGTTGCACGGCGCTGTGGAGTAGCCATGGAGTGATGTCCCTTGCTGAATATGGATCTGAAAATCGTCATTTCTCAAGGATTTCCGGATGCCAGAGGCCAGAAGATAATAACAAGAAGAGCGAAGCTCCGTGCTGTTAACCGTAGAACTTGTGATTTTCCCTTCTCTCAGTTCAATTTTGATGACCTTTCCTGTAGTTTGCCAGACCTACGATTGGAAAATCCAACGTTTAGCTTTCCATTTGCGGGAAATTCCAGTTTTTTTATGAACCTACGAAAACATGCGCTCAATTAATCGCAGTTTGGGGTCCTTTTCTGTGCTTTGAGGTTACTAGAAAGCTTGCTTTATCGTCGCGAATGTTCAGTTCCCTAATCATATAAATACGCATCCGTGAAACGCGAAATATAGTTTGGTTTTTTTCAGGATCTGGGTCCTCTACAACTATCATCTTCGATTCGCTCTCAAATGGCTTTTCACGAGGTAAGCCGAGCTATATTTAGGGTGTTCTACAGAGATCGTTTAGATTATCGAAAACCAACGGACCTATTTCAAGACCGGCGAAACCAAGAACCTGGACGTGCGTCGGAAGACCCTGAACACCCTCCGGAACGCGATCGAGGACAACCGCGACAAGCTTTGCGAGGCTCTTTTCAAGGACCACAAGCGGGTGAGATCTACAATTTTCGAGGTTTGCTTTCCAGGCGAAGGACCAAACCAGCAGAATCGAAATCGACGGCGCCTTGCTCGAATTGGACTACTTCATCGAAAACTTCGAGAAATGGTCCGAGCCAGTTCCGGTAGAACGCACGCCTGCGTTGACGGACAAGGATGAACCCATGAGGTGAGTAGTAGAATCTAGGCAGAAAATGAGAATTCCATTTCAGGGAGCACCGTAGTAATCAAGCCTTCGGAGGTAACGCCTCACGCGGCTCAGGCCATACAGGATATTATGGACAGGCATTTCGATAAGGTTGGCGTCTTATCTGTTCCTAAAATTTCAGAAATCTCGTTTCAGAAGTTAACATCCGTGATCCAAGGCAGCGTTCCAGAAACGACGGAACTCCTCAAGGAACATTTCGACCACATTCTCTTCACTGGGCCTCCTGAAGTAGCCAAGATTATCATGGCCGCTGCCGCGAAGCACCTGACCCCAGTAACCCTGGTACTGGGAGGAAAATGTCCAGCCGTGATCGCCGACGATGCCGACGTGGAAGCCGCCGCTAGAAACGTGGCAAACATCAAGTTCCTGAACTGCGGACAAACCTGCGTGGCTTCGGACTACGCGGTCGTGTCGTCGAAGGTGAAGAATCGTTTTGTGGAAGGAACTAAGAAGGCTATCCACGAGATTTGGGGTGAAGATCCGAAGAGCTGTCCCCAGTACAGCAGAATGATCGATGACAGGCATTTCGAGTGAGTTCTGAACGCCAATTTTCCTTTCAATGTTTGCCGTTTAGCCGCGTTAAGGGGATCCTCGACAAATCTAAGGTCCCCATCCTCTTCAAGGCCGGCGAAATGGACCGAAACTAGATCTTCATTCCTCCCATGGTCGTCGACGCCAAAGCCGACGACTCGATCATGGCAGATGAGATTTTCGGGCCTATTCTCCCAATCCTAACCTGCGAGAATCTGGACGAAGTCGTCAAGCACATCAATAGCTACCATCGTCTTTTAGCCATTTACACCTACACGAACAGCAGGGAGGTTATGAAGAAGCTATGGACGGAAACCACGAGCGGAGCGATTCTAGGAAATGATTGCATGGCCCAAGTCCGAGGTAGGTGTTCTAAGATGCATATCTTGCCTAATCTCAATTTTCCAGTCCTGACTCTTCCATTCGGAGGCGTTGGCCGAAGCGGAATGGGCCGCTACCGTGGGAAATTCGGTTTTGACACTTTCACGCATGAGAAGGCCGTGATGAGAAATGAGAAACGTGAACAATTAACGAATTCGGGCAATTCTAAGATCCGCGAAAACATGAAGTGCAAAGGGATGACACTGATAAACGCGTTTTTACTGTCCTGTATGAGAACTGCGATCTTTCATCACAAGGCAAACGTGCGCAGAAAACGAGTCGAGAGGGTGTGCACAAAATAGAAATCGATAACGCACGAACCTTGTGTTGTGTGTAGTTTATATCCCAGCGCGAAGCTATAAACATTCGTTTGTTTTGGTCGTTTTGGCTACACGGCATTTCTCTATTCGACTGTTCTCCTCTCTTTTCAACGCATTTTAACATGGATTTCGGTCAGGTAAGGCTGTCATTCCCAAGGGAGAATTCTCAAAAATCTGCTTCCAGCTTGTTGCCCTTCAACGCGAATACTTCGACACGGGCGCCACGAAGAAGCTAGAAACTCGCAAGGAACTTCTAGCGACCCTCAGAAGGTGCATAACGGAAAACGTGGACGAATTCTGCGATGCGGTTTGCAAGGATCTTGGCCGGGTATTTCGCCTCTCGATTCTCAGCTAAATATGATCTTTTAGAGCCCGGAGCTGACTAAAACTCTAGAAATCACGATGACCCTATCGGAAATCGATTATATTCTTGAAAGATTATACGAATGGGCAGCTCCGGAAAAAGTGGAATCGACGGAAATCTTAAGGGATACAGACGTGCCCATGATCGTCAAAGATCCTCTGGGTGTGGTGCTCCTTATTAGTCCTTGGAACGTACCGCTTGTCCTGTTCTTCCAGCCCTTGGCCTGCGCTCTAGCTGCCGGTTAGTTGAATCCTGTCCCCAATCGCCTTAAATGAGTGATCTTCAGGGAATACGACAATCAACAAACCGTCCGAAATCTCAGCTCACACGACGGCTGCGCTTGCGAAACTGATCCCGAAGTATTTTGATGAGGTAAGCAGATCAGATTTCTAAGATTACTGTAGTTTTGGGTTTCAGAAAGTTCTAGCTGTGGTCGAAGGCGGCGTGGAAGAAACCACAACACTGCTTAAGGAAAGATTCGACCACATTATGTATACTGGCGCTCCTAGTGTGGCCAAGATAGTGATGGTCGCTGCTGCGAAACATCTGACGCCGGTGACTCTGGAACTGGGAGGAAAATGCCCTGTCGTGGTCGCCGACGACGCTGATATTCACCTCGTGGCGAATACTCTGGCTGTCAAAAAGTTTGTCAACTGTGGTCAAGCCTGTATCGCTCCCGACTACGTTCTGGTCTCTTCGAAGCTAAAGAATCAACTTGTGGAGCAACTCAAGAAGGAAATCGAGGAGAGATACACGGCGGATCCCAAGACCAGCAAGCTCTACAGCAGGGTTATCAATCAGAGGCATTTTGAGTGAGTTTGAAATCTTAAGAATTGGACTGATTACGGTATTTTTCAGTCGCCTGAAGGGAGTCTTGGAGAAATCCGCTGGCCAAGTCCTCTACAAAGGAGGCGAATTCGACCGAAGCGACATTTTCTTCCCTCCGACGGTCGTCGACGCCAAGCTGGACGACGCCCTGATGCAGGACGAAATCTTCGGTCCTGTTCTCCCCATCGTGACCAGCGAAAATCTGGACAAATCTATCCAGCATATCAACAAGGGAGAGAAGCCGCTGGCCGCTTACATCTTCACCTCTGACCCAGGAAACATCGAGAGATTCTACAGCGAAACCTCAAGCGGCGCTGTTGTGGTCAATGACGTTATGACCCACGTTGGAGGTAAGAAAATCCTTTGATATCGCTTGAAAACTTGAGCATTTCAGTGATCACTCTACCGTTCGGAGGAGTCGGCAACAGTGGAATGGGTCGATGCAGAGGAAAATTCGGCTTTGATTCGTTTAGCCATGAGAAGGCGGTTCTGATTCGAGCTGGGACGAGGAAAGGTGTGAATAGTGTTTATGAGTGAGTTGTATGATATGTGGGAAATTGAATAAACTGAGTTTGGCTCAGGAGGTCATTGATAAGGGTAATATATGTTGTGCGACTATGCAGAAGAGCATTTGGGAAAACGTCAATTTTGTACTTTCTGCAGGGCGCCCGTAGTTTGTCCCAGCGGCACCGTGGATCGCTTCCGATGCGGCTCGGTTAGTTTCACACAACCCTTATCAAGCCTGACTGAGACTGTCGTGTGTCTAACAGGAGCCAAGGTCAGCGTGAACCGCCTAAAGCGGAACTCCTGCGCACGCTCAGCGATGGACACGATCTGACAGGCAGAGATCACCAGCAACGAAACTTCTCCTTATTTCGAAACAGGTTTACCACGCCGTTAATCGGAAGAAACGATGCTGATTGACCTTCAGATGGACTCAAGCGAGAGCGATCGCGTTTTTGGAAAGGTTTCCATGTTGGATCTCCATCTCTGACATTTTTATGTCAATTTTGCGTCGAAGTTGTTCTATCGTCATTGGCCTCTTCGACAAGGATTGTTTACGCAGCACAAAATAGAGAAGTCAGCGAGGAGCCGAGGAGAAATCACCCGATAACACGATAACGGAGCTATTTGTAGTGTGTAGCCGGTGTAACCCTCTTAATGCGCCCGCTTAGATGCGATTCCACAGTCACTGTTGATAGTGATCGTGTGTTGACGATCGGGCGCTGCTGTGCATATTTTTGATTCTGTGCTAGAAAGCGGTCAATATGGATTTTGGAAAGGTGGGTTTTTGACGTTTTCGGCAGCGAATTCTCATTTTGTGTTTTAGCTTGTCGCCCTCCAACGCGAATATTTCAACACCGGAGCCACGAAGGACCTCGCCACGCGCAAGGAATACCTGAACACGCTCAAGAAATGTATGATCGACAACACCGACCGGCTTTGTGAGGCGGTCCACAAGGATCTCCGCAGGGTGAATTCACATTTTTTGACGAGATTTTGATAATTTGTGTTTAGAACCCGGCCATCACCAAGCAAATGGAGATCATGGGCACGATTTCGGAGATCGACTTCTACCTCGAACACCTGGACGAGTGGGCCGCGCCCCAAAAAGTCGAGCGAATCGGAGCTCTCAACGATGGCGACGTTCCCATGATTGTCAAGGATCCCCTGGGAGTCGCACTCATTATCAGCCCCTGGAATTACCCCGCTGTTCTCTTCTTCCGACCTGTGGCCGCCGCCTTGGCTGCAGGTTGCACCGCCATAGTGAAGCCATCGGAAATCGCTGCGCACACCAGCGCCCTTCTGGCTGAGATTGTGCCCAAGTATTTCGACAAGGTAAGGGATCTTGGTTCTGAGGAGATCTGCATTTCTGAGTTCCAGAAAGTGGTCGCAATTGTCGAAGGCGGCGTCGAAGAAACCACGGCACTCCTGAAGGAGCGTTTCGACCATATTCTCTACACCGGAGCTCCGCCAGTTGGCAAGATCGTCATGGCCGCTGCCGCCAAGCATCTCACTCCGGTTACTCTGGAACTCGGAGGAAAATGCCCAGTTGTGATTGCTGACGACGCCGACGTGGAACTCGAGGCCAAGACTCTGACGAGGACCAAGTGGCTGAATTGCGGACAGACCTGTATTGCGCCTGACTACGTCCTGGCGTCTTCCAAGGTCAAGAGCAAGCTTGTGGACGAGCTCAAGAAGTGCATCGAGGAGAACTTCACCAAGGACCCTAAGGCCAGCCCCATGTACAGCCGAATGGTCAATGAGAGACACTTTGAGTAGGTTTGCATTTTCAAGAATTGGGCTGATTACGGTACTTTTCAGCCGCGTCAAGGGAGTTCTGGAGAAATCCACTGGCCAAGTCCTCTACAAAGGAGGCGAATACGACCGCAGCGACGTCTACATTCCTCCGACTGTCGTCGACGCCAAGCTGGACGACGCCCTGATGCAGGACGAAATCTTCGGTCCTGTCCTCCCAATCGTGACAAGCGAGAATCTCGACAATTCGATCCAGCATATCAACAAAGGAGAGAAGCCGTTGGCCGCTTACATCTTTACCAAGGACATGAAAAACGTAGACCGATTCTGCCACGAAACTTCCAGCGGAGCCGTCGTGGCCAACGACTGTATGTCGCATCTTGGAGGTAAGTCATATCATCTCAACCCCTAAAAATCTCTAAATTCAGTAAAAACTCTTCCCTTCGGAGGCGTCGGCAACAGTGGAATGGGCCGCTACCACGGAAAATACAGCTTCGACACGTTCACCCACGAGAAGGCTGTTTTCCTTCGTGAGCTCGCTAAGTAAACTGCGTATCTGGAGTTGTGTTCTAAGACACGTTTTTAGACTCTAATCGTTGCTGACAGCGTTTCTTAAACATGATTTTAACGTTATGTAGATATTTGTGTAATATATAAATTTAAATTTATTTAAATTCTTCCATTTTTAGATCGGAACAACAGTCGTATTATGAGAACCACATCTGAGTACAATCCGAAACCAAGAAATGACCTTTCTCCGGTACACCCTAATCACACTAATACTGACGATTGTGCAAAGAAGGCTTTGCAGTCTAGCAAAGCCTTGAAAGTGAAGGTAATCCTGCTATATTGGGCAACCAAGTAAACATCAGAAACCGTTAAGTTAGTGATGATTCTGGGAAGTGCGTTAGTGACCACCGGCATCAAAGCCAGTATGGCTAAAGCGATTAAGAAGTTAATTTGCATAGAACGGGTTTTTTTAGACGCGTAGGTTAGGTTTCGGAAAATGGAGATTCCTATCGCCATGATGATAGAAAAATTTAAAAATGACATGATGACACAAGAAGTAAATGAGGACTTTGCTAAAGAGGCTTCGGTTTGGAGACTTGGCCATGCAAAATTCTGACTGATCTGGGGTATTTTCTGAGTTGGAAAGAATAGCCAAACCTCCTTGGAAACCCATAAAGACGAGGTGGATTAAGATGAACACGACTGGATGCTTAAGAAATCTCAGTTTCTTGGGACTGTTGGCCTGGACACATAGGAACAGGAAAAAGGGAGCTTGTTCCAGTAGTCGAGAATCCAAAAACGGCGATCTTGAATCGGCCGTACGAACGTCGCAGCAGACACCGGCAGGACTTCAGAGAACAGCAAGGCTTGTCGCGCTGGGCATTCAGCTTCTGAAACATGATAAGGTCAGGAATTCATCATAAACACGGTCCCGAAAACTCACCACTTGGATCAGACGAGGAATGAACGGGAAGCAGCAGGTGAGGCGACCATCGACCATCGACCGACCAGAATGTGTTGAAGTAGACGCTTTCCTGTCTGAATCGGGTATCTAGACACGAGGTGATCAGATGTTCGGCAGCGAGACAAGCTTGTCCGACATTGATCATGTCTGAAATGCGATGATCGCAAACCGGCCGGATCCGACTGAAGCGTACTCGTTTGGATCCAGATCTCCAGCGAATGGCAAGAAGCGTAATGAATACCATCTGCCGCTTCAAATCAAATGGGACCACGAATCGTTAGGTTGAGAAGTCCGAAAGCGTCGATCTTGAATCAGCGACATAGAATGCAACAGCAGGCAGGGTTTCAGGAAATTCCAGAACTTGACCGGCGAGGTAGTCAGTTTCTGAAACAAGATAGGGTCACCTACAGAAATCTTCGCAAGAACTCACCTTCCACTGATGGCGATGAAGTATGCAGACATCGGACGTGAAGATGGCTTAAGCGAGGTTAATGTGTCCATGGCCGCGGAGTGTATCCTGGAAGTGAATTACGCTTGATTAAGGATGCCGTGTCGCCAGGAAACTTGCATTTGGACATGAATGCGCAGAAGATCGGACGAGAAGAAGGAGTCGCGAAGTCCGAAAGTCTTGAATCAGCAATGGAACGCGGCAGAACATTTCGGCTGAGCTCCGTTACATCCTAGAGCTTGGCGGAAGTCGGTTTCTGAAACAAGACATGATCAGTAATTTCCCATAACAAAGGATAAGATAACACACCTCTTGGGCCCATATGAACCGAACGATTCGGGCTTTTAGACGTGAGGCGATCAGACGCTCGACATGGAGACACTGGGACTGAATCGACCCGCGTGTCAGACAGAAGCCGTCTCTTGGTCAGGATTTCGGTTAGCGAGCCGAAATCGAGGAGAACTGAATCCGAACCGCCGTTTCGAATTTTCGAATCAAGTGCAACCACGAACATAAGAAATCGGCGTTTGAATCGAGTTCCTGGTCCTGAAACGAGGTAGGAGTCATGGTAGCCTAAGATCCGCCGAGCCCATCGCTTTCCACGGCAGTTCGCGATCGCGCTCAATGCAGCAGAGGTGCCGGGGAAGGGAAAAGTGAATTCAGGAACCGTCATTTATGACGAAGATGTTGCCTGGGGGCGACGTAGGGCGATGACCCAAATGTTAACAAACGCACAACTGGACTCCACAGCAATGATTTCTTCATACCGGGGGAGGGAAAACCACAATTCAGGAACCGCCGACATTGGCGAAGATGTTGCCTGGGGGCGACATAGGGTGCTATACCAACCATAAACAAATGAATTCAGGTCTCTTCAGCAATTCAGGATAAAGGACACACATTTCGGCATGAACAGCTGACACCAAGCGCCATGAGCGGCACTTAGAGGACCGCCATGAACGGCATGACGTCGCAGGAAAGCGACCAAAACACAGGAATTCTATGATTCTGGGGAGGGAAAAGTGAATTCAGGAACCGTCATTTATGGCGAAGATGTTGCCTGGAGGCGACATAGGGCGATGACCCAACTGTAAACAAACGCACATGCGGACTTCATAGCAACTTCATAGCAATTCAGGATAGAGTCCTTGCCATGAACGGCATTCGCACACCGCCATGAACGGCGTAACGTCACTCCATAAAAGAGCCACAAACGGCACTTGGAGGTCCGCCATGAAAGGCTCTTACAGGACCGCCGTAAACGATGGAACGTCGCATGAAAGCGACAAAATCAATGAATCCAGAATAAGAGGGACAAAGCTGTGGTGGAGAGTGGACGGCCGTCGCCTGACGCGTCTTGATCTGCTTCTCGTTCAACCCTCGGCACAGTCGGGTTCTAATAGTGAGTTTCGTCTATCTTCTTGGCTCCTTTTTCCTACTGCTCCATGGCAATTTGCTAATCCTATCTCGTTTCAGAAGCTGACTGCCAAGCCTATCAAGCCTCGAAATACGGCGAAGCTCTGCCGCGCTCTAGGACGATTCAACACTCCCAATTTCGGATCTCTCGGCCCAACGATTTCAGTCTCAGGTCGATCTTCTTGGATCTCCTAATCACCAGCGGCTTCGTCGAAGGCAAATCCGTCCATATCGCTCAAGTGACAAGCCAACCGAAGTCTCGGTGACCCCTTTGGGACTGTAACATTAAGCAAAGTTCAGCGTCACTAAACGTCACCGCGAAAAATCAGATTAGGTTGTGCAAAATGAAAAAGGGCAACTAATTAGTGAACAGAAAGGAAGTCCTTGTCTTAACACAAAATTGAGATTAGGGTTGTGAGAGTATGTGGTTAGGCATCCGGTGCACTTTAATATGATTGTAATTCTGATGACCCTTTGCAAAAATCTTTGCACTGAAGACTACCGTAGGTCGTTGCTCACCCGTGCAAGTGACCTAAACTTCAAAAACGAAAGGTCATATGTAACTTAAGTTCACAGCACACCGATATTTTATTCTTTTCAACTTTAAGTCCAACTTCTGTTAGAACTACCAACATTATTCCTTATTCGCCCATTAGAATTGCTGAGTGTTTGCACGTTTTGACTGTTTTGACTGGCTGCACTTATGGTGATCTTGTACGGAAAGACTTTCTTTCTCAGCTGGGACGAGAAAATAAGTAACAGATACGGGTTTGACGAGCATAGGAGATCTTGGACTACGAAGTTGAGTGCGTTGAATTCCAGTACCTGCAAAGTTTTCATAAACAAAAGTTTTGAACACGGTTGGATTTACCATGAAATCGAAGAGGTAAACCAAGGCTGTTGATCCAGCGTCCATAGCCAGGAGTAGCACGTGGAATAGGACGCAAAGTGTGAGCTTTGCTTCTATGTTGAACTTTCCGGAGTTTATTAGCGTGGCGCCTACAAAATGGAGTCCTTACAACCTCAACCGTGAGGAAAGCCTACCCGTCATTTTCTTCCTGTTGAGAATCAGCGACCCTATGACAAAAGTGTAAAGACAGGTCAGAGCTAATCCGCAAACGAGGGTCAGGTAAATGTTGAACTGGAAACGGGCTTCGTGAACTTCGTTGCTGAGGAGGTGGCATTCGACAATCTGCAACTAATCTTAAGAATCTGATCTCTGGAATGTTCTTACATTGCCCTCCAAAGCCAAATAAGACGGGCTGAAAATCTCGATAAACACGTTGAAAATTATGCTGACGCCAAAGAGAACCAGAATAAAGATGAGACATGATTTCTTTGTCCAGGTCTAAAACAGGTGCGTTTTGTACTAACTGTTTAGGGAAATTTCGGCTTGCTGCAAAAATAACCTACCTTCTTATGCAAGTGCGGAAAAACAACAGCCGTGAACCTATTCATTCCGATGGCCACGATAAACAACCTTTGGGTATCGTTGAAGAACATAAATCCGCTTGTGCAAACGAAAGCCAGAGGATTGTGGGGTCCAAACGCGTTGTACAATCCGCGACGTCCAAACGGGTTTCGAAGGATTAAGTACATGATCCAGGCCTGTAAACTAACTGTACTTCCGGATCCAAAAATCCCACTTACATTTCCAATGTCGCAAACACCCATAGCTACATTCAGCATATAAAACGGAGCCTCTCGTAAGTCTTTGTTCTTGAGGATAATACCAATTATGATGATATAGAAAACCGACGAGAGTGATGAAAATGCACAGAAGAACACTCCCTGAGGGGAGTCAATATCCATGTTCATTGTTCCGACTGTCGAGCTTCGAACTGATCTACTGAAACTTAGAATGACTTCGTGAAGAGGCGGATGACGCCCTTTCTGCGAATCAGTGGGAATGGCGTAAGTAACATTAGACGAAGCTTGCCAGACAACCTTATGCTCCAGCATAGTCATCCCCAGGGGAAAGCAGCCGGTCTTGGAAACAACCTACGTATATGACTTTGTGACTCAATGCTCAGTTGATCCTCGTTCTAAGACATTCTAACCTAATTCCCTACGTTTAACTTATTTAACGCGCTAGAGGCACCGCACAAAAAAGTTTGAAGCGCAAATTAAGCGCGCACGAAGCGAGAAATCTTCAAAATGTTACGAAAAAAGGGAAACGATAAAATGCGCTTGACTTCCTTTATGAAGAAAACAGAGCAAGGCGGATACGCCCCGCTCAAAACATCTGCCGAATCTAAGCCATAAAAATTATTGAAAATTCTGATGTTGATGTAAGTGATACTGCTGATGGAATAGGTAATTATGCTGGGGGGAGGGGAAAGGTTGAATTCTGAATAAACTCAGGGTAAACAACAGCGCCGTTCTATGGCAGAAGTACGTAGTATGGTAAAGTCGACAAAATAAGAGATGCCAAGTATCACTTCAAAACAGGTTAATTGGGAAAGCTCAGGAAGTAATTAACTGAAAAATAACTTTCAAAAACAGATTAACTACCATGATCACTGCAACAGATTTTTGATGCTTTAAAAATGGTCAACAATCCATCAGAATTTCAAAAATCAAATATTGGAAGCATATACTTTGACTGAAAAAGTGGGAATCGGAGATGTAAGGCTTGAGATACAATTAACGTTGTATCTTTGCCCTTTTAAAAAATTGGGTTCTTTTGTGCGTTAGCGTCGCGGCCCCAAAAATGTTTTGAAAGCTTTGGTTTGGTTTTTTATTTCCTGGTCGAAGAAAACGTTTACCAGCAACCGTAAACTACCGTAATTGCAGCTGCATGTCTCTCACGAGGATATGGCCTGGCTCACATACATAATTGACAAAATCTACATTACAACAATGCGTATTATACATTCTGTACATAATGATAAATTTAAGGCAGCTGCTTAAAAATCTAATCCTTGCCACCTGCGTAAGTTTGCTTGACGCACAAGACTACCGTGACCCTAGAGGTGACAAATGCCTTTCTGGGAATTACTTGTATGAGTAAGCAAAAATCAGGAAAAATGAAAATATACACACGCTTTTGTTCGACGCTTTCACATGTTTTTACCCGCTTTTTGCGTTAGCCAAGAGGACACAGGTCTAAATTTAAAATATTCACATCACACACAAAAACCACATTTAAGCAAGAAAAGGGCTGGCAGTTTGGCCGATCCAAAAATTCAATCTGTGAGAATCTGGCTCGAGTACTCAGCACTACTTCCCGAGTTGACATCTCGAATATAAACAAAGTCCTTTAACAACAGATGGCAAAGAGAGCCCAAACCAATTACATGGTTGACGTGGTTTGGACAATGTACCCAATAAATGTGTTGTACCCAAGAAATTAATTTATTTTTTGTATTATTAGTTACGTTCTTGGAACACAGACAATCCAGCGCCGGTCTCATTCTGTGGTACTTTCGGAGCCAACCTTTCGATTATGTTGTCATTCTGTAATGCCATTCTGTAAGGAACCGACTTAATGTCATTCTGTAAGGAACCGACTTTATCTTAAGATGAGAAGATCAGCAGTAAATACGGATTAGCGGAACCGAGTAGCTCTTGGGTAGCCATCATAAACATTGAAGTCTCGTCTTTCTGTAAAAGGTATGCAGAAAGTC
>KN167317.1:13309-27195 GCA_000757745.1 Steinernema scapterisci
TTGGGCTGGGTTTTTGGGTAAATAATCACCAAATTTGGCAGGAGCTTATTTGAAAGCGAACTCGAACTCCACATTCCGTCACTCTTTCCTGTAGGCTGCAGCCAAAAAACTCATTCCGCAGCTTGTGCCGGGGTAGCTATTTCGAGGCGTGATTGGCGCAACTGGTAACACCGTAGCCTACCAATCTGAGGGTCACAGGTTCGAGCCCCGGAGACTAAAAATTACGCAATAAAAGCCGATATCTTTTAGGAAAGCTTATTTTTCATTTTTCTGCTTCTAATGCTCCGTGTTTTCAGAGAAACTGGCTTAGCGGAGGAATCCAAGTCCTGGCCGAGATGCCGAGAAGCGCTAGCGGGTAGACGTTTCGACGACTGCTCCGAGAGAAGATCAGCGTCATAAGCACCCACGGCTTTGGTAAGAACTGGTTTCTAACGTCCTGTGGACTATTTGCCCTAGCGCCACCCTGAATTACGTCAGTGCTGGAGCAGTTTCAGAGTAGAGGTAGCAGGGTTACGGTAGTCCTGAGTGAAATCGATTCCGCCGTATATCCAAGGAGATTATGATTTTGCGTCAATTTTCTGCTTTTTCAGACCGACCGCGACACCGGCGTTCTCCTAACTTTCGCCCGATTCCGCGAATAGGCGCTGGCCTTGCCGAAGTCTTCCGGAGCCACTGCGAACTCGAAAAAGGCGACCGGATCTTCGTTGTACTGCCCAGCCAAGTCAAGTGTCCGATCGTCTTCATCGCCGCCTCTCTTCTCGGATGCCCGATCACCGGAATCAACTGCGAGTGTTCTACGGGTTTGTTCATGCTTCATTTCTCATCTATTTCGTTGCTTTTTCCAGATGAAATCAACCGCTATTTGGACCTCGTCAAACCGAAGGCCGTCGTCACACTGTGTGACGTCTTAAACGCTGAACTCTGCGCCGATTCCCGTCCGCCCGCGTCGTCGTCTTGCACAAGAACAAGGACCAACGAGGATTCGATTTCGACGAGCTAATTGAAGACGCGAAGCCGCTAGAAATCGAAGCCAATTTGGAACTGGACGACGTCCTGACCGCGCCTCTGAGCAGCGGGACGACCGGCGCGCCGACTTGCTGTCTTGATGACTCATCGGAACTACAATCGTGCGACGTCAGTTTTGAAACAATGAGTTGGATTTGGGGAGCATCTGGGAATGAAGGGGACATTGATACCGTACTCTTAGGTTGGCTTTAAGGAAGGCCATCCAAGGAATTGATTTCCGACCGGTTCGCCGCCATTTTGCTCTCCGGTCGATTTCCGCGACTTTCTGCATTTTCCAGGGCCGTATTCGACGAACTCTCCTCGTCCCAGGGCGCCCGCACAACGGTCACCGTTCTCCCGTTCCACCATGGCTCCGGATTCTGGGCCCTTTGCTACTGTCTCCTGGAAGGACACCACAGCGTCGTGATGCCGCGATTCCATCCGGTCCTGATGAATACCAAGTGGACACGCTCAACCTTGTCCCTGCGATCGTCGCATACCTCTGCAAGTACGTCGACTAGGTCTCCCAGTGGAACGTCGCCTCCGTTCGCACGGTTCTCTGCGGATCGGCTCCCTTGGGAAAGGAGCTCAGCGAAGCCTTCCTGCAAACCTTTCCCCGCGTCACCAACCTGCTCCAAGGTAAGCGAGCCATTCAAGCGCTTGTCCGTTGCTTAGGATTCCTAAAATGCGAATTGTGAAATACGTTTAGTTTCAGGTTACGGTATGACAGAAGTTGTGGTCTTGAGCCACTTGACGCCGTTGGATGTCCAAGATGTCCAAGGTCATCACCGTTCTCCAGAAAGAGGAGATGCTGGCGCGCAAGGTCGTGCAAGCGAAGATGGCAGTTTCGACGGCGGAGCTGGATTGCTTGCCACGCAGCAAGAAGGCCATTGAGAACGACGAGAGGCTGCTCACCTTGGTCAAAGACTTTAATCCTTTGGGCGACATCGCAGCTCAACTGCGAGCCCTCGGATTCCGCCAAAACTAGTAGGAGTAGATTTGTAATTGTTAAGTTTATTAGCTGTTCTAAGCTCGCTACAGAGGCATTTCTGGCTTTGAAGTCCTCTATTTTGTTGTTCACTAGAAGAGCCTTAGATACATTGTTTTAGTGTTTTTCATTCTGCTCTCCTCTTCGCTTTGATCCATGGAGATTTACGAGCTCTCAGCACGTATCGTCGTGGTCCCCATTTCCCAAGATACGCTTTTGGCTGTCGCCATCTTTACTTCGATTCGTAGTGTTGGTAAAAGCGTAGTCCGCAGTTAAGTCGTAAGCGGCATACGCAGAGATTACAGCGCTTACAGCGATTACAGACATACGCGACATACACACATGAATCACACATGTATGCACATGAATCCGCCTTCTGGCGTTAGGCTGATTGTCGTAGACTGCACACGATTTTGAGCGGCGAGGAGAAGGCGAAATATGTGACGAGCGAGGACTTCATTTGCACAGCAAGCGAACCCCAAAAGCAGATCCACGGTGCCATAAGGTGCAGGCTGCATCCCAGAGTGGTACGCGTTTTTCATGCACAGCAAAGTGTTGAAGTTGGAAGGTTTTCAGCAGCCTGACGCGGGCGAGTCCGCAGAAAACCCGCAGGCAAAACTGACGTCAGAGTCAGCCATTCTCGTTACCGAACTCCAGGATCGTCTTCGCTCTCGCTTCATTGTTCAACAAGAGCCTTGTTTGCAGGCAACTCTACCGTAGCTTTTGTCACAATGGCTAGCGACCATACTCAATGTTCTCGATGGCGAAGAGGCCAACCATCCAAATGGTTCCCCCCTTTACCACTTTCAAGTCATGCTTCGAGGCACTAACAATTCTTTTTGGCAACGATATGAGCGGAACAAAACCAGAATTTATCCATATTATACAGGCTAGGATCGATTGCTTTCTCGTGACCTACATTTCATGAAACGATAGTAGCCACGAACCGTACGTACTGTGCTCAATGACTCTGCGCGAATAGGGCGACTGGGAATATTGAACCTTCCCTTCGTCCTCAAGTGTTCTAACAAACACCTTTTCAGATTTCCAAGGAATCGTCATATCGCCAAAGAACATTACATAATCATTGCTTCTCCTTTTCATTTTGCCTGGAAAGTTGGTCCATGCGTCCACAAGCAATCCGATCTTAGAGCCAACTACTGTTCCAGGCGTATTCCTACATGTAATAATGAACGACATCAATCCGGGACATCCAAAGTAGTACCGAAGAAAGCTCCTGAACAAGTCTTCATCGTGAAGAATCGCTTCGGGAGACTTGATTGTACTGATTCTACCATTTTCGACCTGAAATTTGGCGAACTCTCGGAACTCTTCGTCGAAAGTAGCTGGGCATTGAAAGTATCCGTCGATCAAGAACTTGTGTTTGTTGAAAATTGCGTAGATGAGGTTCGGGCGAAGAGTGTAGTCTCTGACACCCAGGATTGGAAAGTGTCTAAGAATCGCCACATACGCAAGAAAAGGTGGGTCGCTCCAGGGGACAAAATTGAAGTCTTCCTTTGCTTCGTTGATTGAAATGTTCGCTGTCAAATAAAACTTTCTGCGCTTGACTAACTGGGAAAGAGGAAGCTGCTCAGTTTCGATGTTGTTGCAGTACGCTGAAGCTTTCACCTCGTAGAAAATTCCAGACGAATCCGGAGAAACGTGCATGGTTAAGGTGAGATTCACGAAGTTCGGCTCCAAAGACTCTCCGGCTGCTTGAAACGCTCCACTCAGTTTCCGAAAACTGAACTTTCTGTATGGTCTTTGCCGTGAATTGAGGCGACGGACACTCTCGGCGAATATTACGGGAACGTCGTCCATGGCGAAAGCTTGTCACAGTGACTGCTAATGACTGCTAATGATACGACATTCTTGCAATGCGTTATGAGGGAGTGCATCGATTTAAAACGGCGATCTGAGAAATGTGAAATAGGTGTCGATTTTTGGAGCACATCTATATTTTACGCATCTCACCACGCCGCATGTGCGCTCACTTCAGGTCAGAACACTCTCCATCAGTCATCGGCTGTGTATCATCATCGGTCGTGTATTAATCCGTCACGCCCAAATTCTACACATATAGTGGGCGAAGCACGCGTAGTGCTCGTCCGAAACTCTCGACAGTCATTCACCTTAGCCCTTCACATTTCCAGGCTTGTAATCCGTCATTTTGCGCCAACAACGATGTCCGGAGGCAACTCTACCGTGGTAGCAAACGACCGAACCCCGTCGCGCGGCTACCGATTTTGACAAAATTTAATAGATTCAAACGTAGATCTACGTCGCCTCGGGCCGCCGCGACGGAGTCAGTGTCGAGGATATGCCTCTGGATCGCTTTTGCAAGCTGATGAAATTCTGCAGGAAAGCGACCGCTTCGATCCGAGATGCAGTCGGTGTTTCGGAAATCCCATGGACGGATCATGCTCAAAACGTCGTTGTCAAAACGCGCAGGCATCGCCACGATCGAATCAGAACGTTCTTCCATCCCTCTTCCACTCGACGGCTCTTTCCTGGAGCTGAAATGGAAACGATTTTGGCAAAGAGGCTGACAGTTTCGTCAATTCGTGTTCCTTGCGTGTTTCAGGGAGCGATATATCTTGTTTTTGTTGCTGAATTGAAGGTTCTCTGTTGACCAAACTTGTGTAGCTCGAGTGGACTGTTTGGAACCGACTTTTTAGGGATTAAGAATGTGCGTTTACGAACGCCACGACGGAGTGATTCAGAGATCCGAGTAGTCGGAACGACTGACTCTCATGATCGCCCGGCAGCTAATCAGCGAATGGCAAACGGCATTGCAGTGCCGCAGCAGCAAGGATAAACATGGAAAATCAAATGTACACAGCGGCTCGTGGTGGCGGAATGAGTCGTCGAGGGTCCAAGGAATGTCGAAGGATGAAGTCGACGTGCTTGTTGTAACTGAAGATGGAGAAGACGCGGCGTTTGCGGCGGTCCGGCGGTGAGCGAAGCGAGCTGAAATGAAAGAACGAATTTAGCACAAGAGGAATCATAATGACGCGTAGAGTGCCACGAAAAGATCTCCAAAGCACGCACAAACGCGACCAAAAGTAGCTGCAGTATCATGCATACGAAAACCGCGATCGACAGGCACCCGAGCGATGGCTAAATGAACCTTGCAGCGTGATCCAAATCACGCGACGGCACGAGCGTAAAAGGTGGAAAAGACAAGGCGTCGACAAGTCGCAGAAGCGCCGAAGAAGCGTTGAAATCGGGTTGATCTGCCAGCGCATTAAAACACGCACAACGAGCAATTGCCAGCGAGCTGACAGCGAGCGTGAGCGGCGAATGGTTAACAACACTTTTGTGTCGCTGCGGCGGAAATAAACGTGAAGAAAAATGAAATGCCAAGAGCGGTCGGGAGTGGCGAAATGCGTCGTCGAGGGTCCAAGGCATGCCGAAGGATGAAGCGGACGCGCTTGTCATGCTGAAGATGAAGAAGTTCTGGAGCCCGTGGCGATCCGGCGGCGATGGACGAAATGCCCTGAAATGAACAAACCTGATTACCACAAAAGCCAATCATAATGAAGCTGCTGAAAAACGAGAAACGCGCGAAAACACGACCAACAACGGTTCCGTATTCCTCCCACAAACGCGCAAATATGACGACCGATTGAACTGTAAACAATGTCCAAGCAAGCTATCCAGCACGTGGCGATTAGCTGACGCCTAAAGTGAGTAATAACTCCGAAAATCGTTGGCTCGAACCCGCTTTGCACGATCTCCTTTTACACAGACTCGAAAACTTTTACACAGATGAACAACAGCTGCAGTTTCTCTCGCAGAAGAACGCGAATGTGACACCTACAAGTACCCCAAAAGTGTAGCAAAAATTGGAGTCAAAACACTAAACTCGATCCGGCAGAGTACGGTATACCATCAATGTCAGAGGTTCACGAATGGAAGCACGAGCGACAACCGGAGCGTTGGTCGGCGACGTTGTGGTGTTGGATGGCCTGAAGATGGTGACGGACTGGCGCTCGTATCTGGCCGGGAGCGATCTGAAATGAGGAAAGCGCACCAGCAACTAAACACAACCAGGAACACACGAAGCAGTTGAAAAACAGCGTTCGAAACACGCGGAACGCGAAGAACAACGGTGGCTGCATCCCACGCAGAAACGCGTGAACATATTGACCGATTCAACCGCAAAAGGTGTCCGAAATCGCATAAATATGGACTCAACCCAATCAGTTATTTAGGGGTTACGGTAGCAGGCTATGTCGCGTGCAAACACTTCATTGAGCATTCGAGTTAAGATACAGCGATCGACAGGCACCTAAGCATCGACAGGCACCTAAGCAGGCTGAATGAACTTCGCAACTTGATCTGAATCACGCAAATCGCGAATGGCAACACGAGCGTAAATGGGAAAAACAAAAGGCGCCGTCGACTGTCGCAAAAGCGTCGAGTAAGCGCAAAATGCGTCGAAGGCGTTGAACGACGAACGATGGATGTCGACGGGCTTGTCGTTCTAAAGATGGAGTGGCGGTGCTCGTCCGGCGGCGGTGCTCGCATCGACCTGAAGCAAAAGTTTACGAGTTTAGCACAAAATACAGCCATAACGACCCGCAGAGTGCCACAAAAAGATCACACACGCGACCAAGAGTGGTTGCAGTACTTCGTGCAGATGCACCCTTGTTTCACGCCACACAGACCCCAAAATATGTCCGAATTCGCCGTTGCTAGAACAGCTGAAATATGCGATGATCGGAAGTGCACTGGAAACACGAAGGAAGTAAAATGAAGTGCATCTTAAGGAGAGCTGAAGCCAAAGACAAACTCGAAAACCGAAGAGGAGATTCTGAGGAGTCAGGACTTGTAGATGCACGAGCTGGTTCGACCTAAAAAGGGGGCAACGTGGGTCGGCGTCAGACGGGTATGGTTCTCGATTGCAAAGATTCCAATCGCCCACTTGGTCTTCCCCCAACCACTCCCGTAAACTCAAGTCTCTATTCCATGTAACAACGCGTGAAAGAAACCTAGAATTTATTAAGAAAACAGCTTGGACTACTTTTCATAAAACGATAGAAGCCACGGAGAGGAAGTAGAATGTTCGATGACCCTGCGCGAAGAGGGAGAATGGGAATATCGAATCTTGTTTCCTGTTGTTTCAACGAATACGTTTTCAGATTGCCAGGGAATTTTTTGTGAGGCGAACATTAGTGAACACTCGTAGGCTCTCGGCTGCATTTCGCCTGGAAAGTTGGTCCACGCGTCCACAAGAAACGCGATTTTCGAACCAATGACTTCGGCCGGGGTAACTTTGTACCGAAAGAAAAAACAGCGCATTTGGGGGGATCCGAAGTGGTACCAGAGAAACTTCCTAAACAGGTCTTCATCGTGAAGAATCGCTTCAAAACATCTGATTGCAGTGAACCTTGCATTATCGAGTTGAAATTGAGCGAATTCCCGGTAGTCTTTGTCAATAGTCCCTGGAACAAAAAACCCCCCATCGACCAAGAACTTGTTTCTGTTGAAAATCGCGTAGATCGGATTCGGACGATTGGTAAAATCGAAAATGTCGATGTTGGGAAAGAACTTGAGATTAGCCAGAAGAGCCAGGAAAGTTGGGTCGCTCCAGGATACAAAACTGAACTCTTCCTCCGCCTCCGAGATTCTAACGCACGCGGTCATGTAGAACTTTTTGAGCTTGAGCAACCGGGAATGAGGGATCGACTGATTTGCAATACCGTTGCGCCATTCTAAGGTGTTGACTTCGTAGAACATTTGGGAATAATCTGGAGAAACGTGAACGTTTAGATTGAAACAAACAGCGTTCAACTCCAAAGACTCTCCAGCTGCTCGGAAAGCTCCAGTCAGCGCTAGGTAATTGTATTGACAGTCTGTTCTTTCGCGTGAATTAAGGCGGAGGACACTCTCGGCAAACAACACGGGAACGTCGTCCATGGTAAAGACTTTTGATCATGACTGCTATTGCACGATGCTTAAATAGAGGACGCCTTTGATGCGTTCTGAAAGACATGCATCGCCTTAAATGAATCTCAATGTTCTTTATGGGAGACGTTGAGCAAAACACTACGCAGTTATAGTCTCCGCAGTTCTTTTTCGTAAGAGAGAATTGAGGCGAGACGGATGCTATACGAACAGTTCAGGGTTTTATATTTGGGATAACGTGCAAGGCGGGAGGAGTGTGATCGTCGGAACTGTGGCGGAGGCTGTGGCGGAGGCGGAGGCTGTGGCGGAGGCGGAGGCTGTGGCGGAGGCGAGTTAGGGGCAGCCGGGGATACAAACAGAAGAACGTGCACTGGGCATGGGACGGGAGGGACTGGGCCGTTTGCGAAATGAACCATGCGATAACTGATCACTCTACAGGTCACCGGTAGGTCCAGGTCGTTCAACGGAACAAACAGGAACCTGTACTAATTGAGGAACACAGGCACCGCTGTGCCAGCAAGCAACCGTTTTCCATGTTCCTGTTCATATCCTCACACAACACATCATGGAGAAATTGGAGAACATGGAGAACAAAAGTCAACATGGAGAAAACACACCATACCAATAGGCGACGTGCCATTGCTTCCAACGCTCATTCAGCTGTTCAGTTCAAGAAATATCACACTAGGACAAACAAACAGCGTTCGCATAGTGTGCCATCTGTTAGGTGCCGCAACACTTCCATAAATCTAAAACACATCTTCAAATCTTATCGTAAATATTTTACACACAAATTAACAACTATCGCATCAACACAAAATAGGCAATTAACGACGTGCTTTTTTACAACATAATGCAGAGGAGAGTGCCGAAAGCCGCAATGCTGATAAATGGGTAAGCCGCACCTTGGATCTGGCTCATGCCGAGTGCGTTCGGGCGAGTGATTATGACAGCGAGCCGCGTTCGGTGCTGGACGTTGCGCACAAACGCAACAATAGACGCCGTATTGACGGCCACGTACTGCAAGTTGATCGAAACGGGGAAAGTGTCACGTCCTCGCACATAAATCGCAGTGTAGTCCAAAAGCTGATCCAAGATCAGCGGATTCAGGACTCCACCAAACACAATCTCCTCTGGGGGAGTCACACGGCGCAAAGTTTCCTTGTAGCGATCCGCTAATCCAACATGGACATCGTCGAAACGCACACAGCGAAACGGCAGAGATGAAGCTGCTTGAAAAACGGCGTCGGGAACAACAGGAAGCTGCGCCTGGATTGGTCCAAAGTCAAGATGGCTGTCCATGTAGGAGACTTGGACCAATTGAAGAAAATGGACAAGCACATGCTGATCCACCGGATGCAGGTGCTCGATTCGGTTCTGGACTCCGTTGTTGTCGATCTCCAGAGTAAGCAGAAAGACTCCATGCCAAGCGGAAGGATCACATGGGGTTGCGAATCCTACCCATGGCGCGTTCAACTCCACGTCGTCCAGCGTAACTGCAGCAAACAGTAGTCCGGCAACATCGACGGTCACTACAAGATTCATGAGGATACGTCGCTCCAGGATCTTGGAGGCACGATAGGAGAGAACCGGCATCTGACCAGCACAGTCGACGGAATCAGAATTCATCAGTCCCATGACTTTGCGGAGGAATTCATATGGAGTGCTGTCCATGCCGGAAGAATGCTGAAAAAAGAAATTAAGAACATGAATCAACACAGTGAAATAAATTAGTGTGAGCCTGTTTATGAACTAAATCTCTGCCTGAATGAACTGAATACTCTGTACTAATCAAACCAGCAAAAATCATTTATGTGCCATCCTACGACAACAAATTACAACTCTCCTCAACGGCCGTTAACAGTCCTTTTATCCAGATCCTGCACTCTCATTCTCTTCACTCACACTACTGTTCTTGCCCGTTTCGCCACCCTTTTTGCTTCAATCGACAACGGCAATAGCGCTCGAAGAAGAAACTCAATTTTCGCGTTCTTAGTTCACAGATATGGAGGCCGCACACACCAGATAAACTCGCTCAGCTACATCAACCTGCTCCATTCTTTTCAGGCTTCAACTACACCTCAAACTGTCCTTCATTCTTGCTTCAAACCATTCTGCCGCATAGCTTCGAAACTGATCGCACCCAACTCCCCCTTCCTGCTCACCACCATCGCTTCAGTCCTTCGCTTTCTTTGCTTAGATCGCCCTATAAATCACGCGACAGGCTACTTCCTTTTCTGTCGCGATTCCGGCCATCTCAAAATAACCATAAATCTTGCTTTTAGCTATGTACACGCCGCTGCTATCTTCTCTTTTACCAGCGCCTTTCTGCAACTCACATCAATCCGAAATTCACCGCTTTGGAGCCATTTCAGCCTCAATGGTGATTGCAATAATGCTTCAGTATCAGTTACCCTACGAACCGCGCATGGATCCCGCAATTTCCTGACCTCAATCCCCTCCAACCAATTCATATGTTTCCTCACTTTTCAAGAACATCTACAGCGAGCCTAATGTCATTCAACCGTCCCTGCGATGCGCTCAATCCCGTTTCAAACCACTACATTGCAACCGCTTTCCTATTTCCCTTGACCCACGGCAGCTATTGTGGCTCAAGCACAGGCAACGCGCAGCAATCATGCTCTAAGTTGCTGAAAGTGATTGTTTTGATTTACACTGGTCTTAGCGCCGCCATCTGATGCTGATGCCATGCGATAGGCCGCGGTCGAGTAGGTCATAAATTCATTGATCTACGGCGCAATCGCGTAGATTAAAAAGTGCAACAGCGTCTAGAGATTTTGGACCCATCAATCCGTATAGAAATTTGCGCAGGGTTTGGCCTCCAACGCGTGGTTGTTGCTCGAGGCAACGAGCCGCATGTCAAGCCGTTTGGCCAATCTCAATTCGCACAAAAATTGCTGGTTCCATCAACGCACAGCTAGCTGTTTTCGCCGTAGTCCGCCGCGTCCAGCTTCAGCAATTTAGATGTCTTGCATCGGTACAAAACTGCGTGCCGCGCCGTGTTCCTAAGGCGGACGATGTGAACGCAAACTGCTCTCAACCTAAATCGCATATGCTTGTCAGCACCCACACTCCCTCCCCCCACAAAACCTCGCGTCAGTCCTCGATCGTTCTCGCCCAGTTCTGTGCTTTGCTCTTCGCTCCACTGCCGTTCTGACATCATTTTCCAAGGGCGCATCGCAATAACAGATTCGTGCTTCCTTCCACAGTCCATTCGCAGCTCAGTCTTCCGTTCTCCTTATTTCCACTCACACTCTAAACACAAATCGCTAAAACAGTTCCGCAAACTTGCTCCTTAAGCAAGGCAATCGGCACGTTTTTGCGTATCAATGCAGCTTATGACTTGGCCAATGTTCATCGCAAAACCATGGTACAAAGTCGATACGACAAATCATGGAAGGTACCCTATCAGCGTGGACTATTCGTGAAACTTATCCGTGTGTTCTACCCCGTGACTCAATCCTTATTCAATGAAAAACTACTTACCATCTGGGCTCCATTCGACGTCGGGGTGCTGGCGAGAAGCAGAAGAGTCGCGTGGATGCATGGAACTGGTTGAGAGAGCTTCCTAAATTGACAAAAGTAAGATACGCAGAGTAACTCATGAGGCTGCCAGAGATCTTGTCATTCGACTGCTCAATACGCAAATGATTAACGTGTGGCACGCTGCAGTCTCCACCGCTTGTGCGCACAATCCTTGTCTTTCCGATCAAAGCAGCCTTCTAGCAACGCTTTGAAGGAATGACCCAATTCATGGACTTTCTGCTTTGATCGTTTTTTTTGAGCAATCCTAACCTAGACTGTATGAACAGGAATGTAACTTACTTCACCAGTTCGTCAACCGACAAGGCTCGCAGATGTCCGTATCGGTCCAAGGAACGGTTCACCAAAGGCTAAAGTTAGGAATGTTATCATACGCCTTTCAATGTTTCACCCACTCCATCCTCGTTCCTGGACGCGATCTGGGTGCGGGTCGTCGATTCAAAGCCACACAAACGGCTGATCGGAGCCGCATGTGGCAACGCTGGTGAAGTGGGAAAGCTGTAGCGGCGGATTTGAGCCGCATGTGGCAGCGCTCGTGGAGTGGAAGAGCTGTAGCGGCGGAGAAGTGGAGTGGAACTGGCCAGTGGAACTTCCGAAGAACGGCCGCGGATGACACACTGAAAAATGATTTGTTCAGAAACCCTGTACAATTAATCCCGTCAACAGTCCTGTAAAAACCCCCTAAAAGCATCTTATTCAAGCGTTAAAGATCCTATAGTATATCCGCTTTTATTCCCTTAATAATACCTAACTGTCGTGTTTTAATCAACAGAAAAGCTGTCCTGTCCACTTGGACAATTGACCGCTTGCCTGGACTCGCTACGCACAATCAGATTTGATGTTAACCAACGATCTGAATGGACAAACCGAGATCCATCAGTGCTCTCACATTTTCTCAACTCAATACGGGCAAAATACGTAAACTGAAAAACTTGGAGGCACTTAGAACGTGACAAAAACAATATGAATTCCTAGACACACTCAAGTTGCTTTTCCTCCTCTGAATTCCTCTCCATACACGTATTGGATTCATCGTGGCGCTTATGTATGGCCTCCCCAACTGAATCAAATCTACCCGTGAACGGTCGTACCTTGAGTGCGGTAGTGCGTCGGTCCTGGGGAGCTTCCTTCTGGGTCGACGTGGCGAAGATCTCCTGGGGCGTCGCTGGAGCCTGAAATGTGACGAGAGTGTTAATTGAAGTTATCTAACGATTGAAGCTAACGCTTCCAGGTAAAGATCAGCCTTATTCTAGGCGTTAGCACATGTACTATATACAAGACCAAGAGTTAGAGTCGAACGTCTCTTGACTGCTGCCACAACGGGATCTCTGAAAAGAGCTGTATCCTCGACCACCATAGGACTAATCATGGTCTCCTCCGTTTAGATCGAAATAACCACATGCATTCGAAGCCTCCTCGATCATCTCCTTACCTCGTTCTCAACAACGGTCGCCTTCGTATTCCCGTAGAAGTCATCGGCCTTCTTCATCATGGTGAGAGATTGTATGTTATCTGAAGTGCAGAGTATTTATGGGAGTCCTCCATTAAATTCCGCGATACGCGAACGCGGCATTTGTCAGGCAGTTGTCAACAGTTTGCCAGGACTATAGTTCGCGATGACCTTATGATATTATGTACAACTATCCCAAAAGCAAAAATTAATTTTCAGCATCTTGGACACGTGCGATGATTCAATTTTTCTGCCGAAATTCGTACATTTTGAGGATTTATGGCTACGGTTATAAACTCAAATAAGAACAGAACTTACGCTGACACTCGGGAACGCACTCCGCTCAACGGACATTGGATAAACACGTGTGTATGGTCCGGACAAATTGGAAAATTGGATAAAATCAGGTTCCTCGAATCATATTCAAACAGAGTTTCTGGGTTTGACGTCGCGTTTTCAGCTAAATCATTTCGGAAAATGAAGATCCTGCGCTGAAAAAAATGGAAAAAGCAGAGGGGAATCAACTTTTTGGACGCCGCGATGGAAATGCTTCACCAGGCTGAAAATTGGAACATTTTCAGCCCGTTTCAGCTGATTTCTTAGGCAATTTTTGACTGCCTCATTCCCTAAAAAGAGTCAAAAATACGTTTGTCGACGTCCTATCCGCTCTTCGAGAACAAAAAAACGTCGGAGATTCCAACGGGAGCTTCGCGCATCGGGCGAAAGGTGCGGGGAGCGCTGACGGCAATGCGCGCCGTCTTGGCGGCGAAGAACAAGAGATTACGACCTAACGGGGACCATCTTGGGTGCCGCGATCGCTTCCAAGAGGTCCCCTGACTCCATCAGATTCCAGAGAAACACGCCGAAAACGACGACGCTCCCTCCGGCAACCACGCTCCGAATTTCGAAAATGGCGAACGACGTTAGGAAGTGATGCGCGTTCGAACTTTATTGATAGTTTGAATG
>KN167318.1:0-13811 GCA_000757745.1 Steinernema scapterisci
GGCGTTCCTGGACAGCGTGCATCTTCTCCGGAGATCCGACACCTTCTACCGTAATCACGAGGCAGTCGTCCACCAGGTAGAGGGGCATCAGGCATGCATTTCCAGCGTGATATCGAGGCTTCTGGCTGTCCAAATCCCATTTCCCGATGACGACGGTGCAGGATCCGCAGGTTCCTTCTCCGCAAGCGACCTTTGTTCCCGTCAAGCGCACTAAAAAGATTCGCAAATGAAACACGGTCGTTTTGCGCAAAAGTGCGATGGACTTTGCGAAAGTGGAACAAAAGTGTGCCCGAGAAGAGAGCACACTTTTGTCACGAATTATATGTGTCGGCCAAGGCTCGCTTCCAATCGATGGCGTTAAGCTAATGCGTCCGTCCCTCGTTTTCCCCAAAATTGACATTCGCCAATCGGCTTTTTTATTTTCATCCTTCCAAAAGATAACAATCATAAAAATTTATACCATTCGCTGCAATCCTGGCAAACAAATACCGGATCGCATCTAATGCGATCAGTCGCTAATACCCTTGTTTACCCAGTTCCTAAGAAAAACGCAATAACAAATCGAAAATCAGATCCACGACACTAATTCTAAAGTTCGTCACCTAATCGCATCAAAAGTGACAAAAACTTTACTTCACACCTAATCGAATGATCAAATCAGCCGGCGAGGCTCCGTTCCAACCAATCTCCACTCCAAACTTACATTTGCTCCTTAGAAACGTGGACAGCGTGAGCGTCGCTTCGGGTTTCGGCACTGAGATCTCCTTTCCATTCACGAAGAATCTCAGGGTTTCTCTGATATTCGCCATTCTTCTTCCAATCGCCGCACAATGATTGCAAGCCAGCGAGTGTGGCGAGCGCCCGGTCGACGGCTGAAGGCACGCCCATATTAGCGATTTACGGGGTGTGTCGAATGGAGACGCCGATCTCTGAAAAACAGAACTTCAAAGGAACCGATTCGACAAGAGCCCGGAAATCTGGAGCAGAAGCACGCCGGCAACAGAAACTACAAACTAAGCCGGCAACAGAAGCTATCGTACGACGCTAAAACACAAAAACTTCGTTATCGCGACAGAAACATCGGTTCACTCGACAGTTTAACGGGTTCTCGGTGCTTGCAAAAACGACTCTATTTTTTGAGTAGCGGCGTTTGTGTCCGCGATAATGAACATGGCAAAACGCGTCGCTACTCCAGCTTCTCCTATTGATTCACCCACTGCAAATGGAAAACCGCGGGGATCAAAACAAACCATGATCAAAATATTCATAATGCAGTCGCGCTCACAAGGAACAATTGCGCTGGATTAGTAACTAGCCGCGATACGAATAACTGAAATCAGATCAACCGTTCAATGAGATTTATATGCACAATAAATTAACGAAAACACCGGACAAAAAAGAAAATCACTGCGATATTTCTTCACTTGGCCTTCGGCTTGCTCTCTGCCTTGGTGGCAGCCTTCTTCTGCGCCTAGAACATCGTATCTTTAAGACTTCATTTAGAATAATGACTTACCTCTTCGACCAACGGAACCAAACGTCCCTCCTTGGCGAGAATCTTCAGGAGCTCCACGATAAACGGCATGTAGTTGTGTCGTCGGCGGACGTTCTCGCGCTTCGCGGCTTCATTCTTCTTCTCCTCATCGGATATGTTGTCCCGAAGGTTACACATCTCTACGACCTGGTCGTCGTTGGGAGCCTCCAGCGATTCCAGCTCCGCCAAACGACGCTGGAACTTCATCTTCTTGTCGGTGACCACTCCCATAAGGTTGAAGTGGATTTCTCCTTTGCTGTAGCTGAAAGGAAAGAAAATTTGAGTTAAGCTTAGAAACTATATCCACTTACTTTTCGATGCGCTGAGAAATGATCGGCTTGACGTGCGCGAGCCAATCTCCATTCTCCGGAATCTCTCCGAGATCGATGGGAGCTTCGCGCATTCCGTCGAGCTCGTACACCTTGCCGTTCACGGGTACGTAGGTGATGAAGTGGAAGTTATCTTCCTTCTCAGGCATGCGGGCTTCAAGCTCGAAGAAGGTCGGACGAGCGAAGCTGTTGTGCACGTCACGGATGGGCTCCGAGTTGGTCAGACACAGTCCGCGGCTCTAAACAGGCGTATAAGGTTCAATGGTTCCAAGAACTTATTGTCTTACGCTGGGGTCGAAACTCTGGGTGAAGGAGCGGAAGTCTTCGAGGATCTGCCCAAGCTTGATTCCTTCCATTTCCGGCTTGGTGAGATCCAAGTTGAAGAGCATGTTGATGATGGCCTGGGTGGCGCACGCGTTGGTGATCACTTGCTGGGCGAAGTAGACCTTGCTCTGGTCGGTTTCGAACTTGCCGCAAGGTTCATCTCCAGGGCGCCACTTGAACAGGAAGATCAGGCCGTGGACGGGGCTGAAACAAGATCTGAGATGAGAGGAGTATTCATAATTATCGCAAACGCACCTTTTCTGAGCGAATTCGCTCTCCTCGAGGGTGTAGAACTCCTCGACTCCGAGTCCGGCGACCCCGAATTCCTTCAGGAGCTCGGTGAAGACTCCGGGATCGGACTCGATCAGGCACCAGTTTCCGGCTTCGGAGGACATGATTCGCTGGAACGTTATTGATAAGCAAATTATCTGTAGAACAAACAAATGGAAGTACTGATATAGGTTGAAACCTTTCGGAGCAATGCTAAAAACACAATGAAAGCGATGTTTTATTCAAAGTATTGCGAAGGCATCGAAAATTTCACAAGAACTATTCAAATTAATCTTCGTAATCCTTTGACTTCCTGAAATTTTCGTTTTAGATCAAAAAAACCATTAGCATTTCTTACCTCTTGGGAGCCTTTGGGCATTCATCGCGATGCTTCTTGCAATGGTGATGCTTCAGGTGATGGCTACAACGGTGACGCTCCTTGTGGTGGTGTCGCTCCTCCTTGCTGGAATCGCGGCGACGGGAGTCGCGATCCCTCTTGGAGTCGGTGTCGCGATCCCTCTTGGAGTCGGTGTCGCGATCTCTCCTCGAATCCGAGTCACGATTCCTCCTGGAATCCGAGTCGCGATTCCTCCTGGAATCCGAGTCGCGATCTCTCCTGGAGTCCGAGTAGCGATCTCTCCTGGAGTCCGAGAAGCGATCCCTCCTGGAGTCCGAGTCGCGATCCCTCCTGGAGTCCGAGTCGCGATCCCTCCTGAAGTCCCTATCGTGACGAGATCGCTTCTCGCGATGTCCTTCTTCGTCGCGATAACGGCCACCACGGTCACGGCTTCGCGATCTCTTCCGGTCGTCCTTGGAAATCGAGGGTCCGTCGCCGTCGAACATCGCCTTCTGTTCCTTTTCTCTGTTGCGTTCTTCGCGTTTCTGCTGGCGGGATTCGTTCTCCTCAACGGCACGAGCTCGGAACTTCTGCTCGATTTCTTTCTGAAAATATAATTGTCATAACTTCGTACAACGAATGTTCGCTTACCTGGATGGGTACCGGGATCCGCGGAAACAGCGTTCCATACCAGTCGAGCTTGGTGATCATCGTCTTCACCATTTGACCGACGGTCATCTTATCTCCGCCTCCGGAGCGAGGGTCGATCTCCTCTTCATCATCCTACAACGAACGAATTGAGAAATGCCATAACACATGAGTCAATGCCCCTCAATTGGACCGCAATAAAGAAAATTCACTTACCAGGTACGGCTCCATCCAAGCCCACAAATCTGCGGGAGGCGACGTGTACCGGATGTACATGAATCCTAGGCCTCTGGAGAAGGGCGACGACGTGTGGTTTATCAAACTCACAAGTTGTTTCCTAAATTCATCATTAAAACCAAAATTTGATCAAATGTACTCACTGTTAGCCGTACCTTGTAAGCCGCATAGTGAAGAGCTTGTACAGGATGCAGTAGGCCGTGCTGACGACCCCTCCGGCTCCGACGCCTCGAACCTGTTAAAGCTTTAGTATTACCTTACATTGAATGAATGGAAACTTACTCCGCCGCACATGCCGGTCATCCCTTGTGTCTTCCTTGTTCCCCTCTCCCAGGGTTCCAGATGAGTGACCTATAACAAAACCATTAGAAGTTTCCAAAATGTATTAAAAAAAACTTACGTTGTAGTATAGTTCCTCCGTCATTTGTTGGAACCCTGTGGCTTCGGAGAGGTAGTTCTTGAAGTAGGTGCTCTGGACAACGTTGGAGAGAACCAAGGCGTTGAGGTTCATCGTCTCCGTGTTGCCCCAAAGCGGCAGGACGTTGTTTTTCTTCGTGATCTTCTGGATGTCCGGGATGGACGCGTCGCCTTCATCGTCCTCGTAGATGACGTCCGGCTGGTTGATCATCACGCCGGCGTTGACCATCGCCTGGACGGCGGCGGCTGCTGCATCCGCTGGATTCATGGCTGAAAGGAACAAAAGAAGGTGATGAAGACACTGTCGGTGGAAACACGCTAGGAAAGGAACATAAATATTGGGAACACGCGCGATGTCGATGCCAGATTTTGAAAAACGTTTCTTGTCATCGCGCTTCGAAATAAATACAGACATTACGCAACAACAAGGGAAATCGTGATAAGACCGTCTGGCATTGCATCTTTTTGGAGATCGCAGTTTCCGGAAATCTCCTGGAGTAGATTCTCCGTGATTTCAGATTCGACGGGCCAGAAGAAGCGAAAGATCGATCTCTCGATCGAGTGCAGAATCGACCGCTCCGCGCTAGAAGGAAACAGCGAATGATGTCGGCCGTCTGGGAAGCACGATGGACCCGGCCGTCTTCATTTCGTCTGAAATCGAAGAGTCTTTTTCGGTTTGGAAGAAAAGCTATGAAACCTGTTGTCTAGACAGAGTTATAAGACAAGAGAGCTGTCTAGACAACATGAATCGTTGAAGACTCGTCAGTTGCCCAGTCGGCATCCCCATAGACGGTGGATCTCCGAGTAGCCTCTCTTGCCTCCGGCCCTTCGATCCTCTTCTTCCATGTGCCAGGTAGCTTCATCCGCGCCAGAATGTTTCCATCACGGAAGACCCACAACGCTGCAGTTCCGCACCCTTTTCTTCGGACTTTATTCTTTCTTAGCCGTGCAAAATTATTCCGAAAGACATGAAAAACAACTTATTTTTCTTTAAACACACCTGTGAATTTCTCATTAACGTTCATAGAAATGTGCCCATTTCCAAGTGCAAATTCAATGGGAGCAAACAACCAACGTAATTCAAGGAATGCAGCAGCTTGTCGAAGCACCTCAGATTTATTAAATCTATCAATTCTAAACCTTTTTTGCCCAATCGTTCTTCAAACCCGCAAAATAAACGTCGGTTTCGTTCCTGAACATCAGGTTCTTCCCGGAAAATCCGACAATTTTGACGTCTTCTTGAGGAATATCTTTGGACTTGAGATGAAAGCGAAGGACGGTCTTTAGGTCGGAGATGAAGACGACCTTGAGCGGATGGTGGTACCAGATGCAGAGGAAGAAGAATATCGGGGTGAAGACGGTGTTGGACGCGTTGTAAGCCTGAAAATAATTACCATTGCAAATGGAAATAGCTGTTGCGGTGAACTTAGGGTCGTAAGTAAGCGTTGTATAAACCCTTTTCTGAGATTGATTGGATGCCTACACAAAGTGCGTATCTCCGAATATTTACCTTCTCGAACATCCACATATCGCCAATCAGGAATTCGTCTATTTGCGTTTTTGAAGCGTGCACAACGATGTTCGCAACGACGCCCGTAGAAACCAGGTAGGAAACCCCGAAAATCGTCATGATCGGGACCAAGAACCTGAGAGTCGTGATGTTCTCGGCATACTGGTAACGCGTGTTCAGGTGCGATCGAAGGCGATTGTAGTATTGGCGGTTGTTGTAGCAGAAGAGGAACGCGAGAAGCTGGAAATAGAAGATACGGACAGAATGGAGGTAGGGGACTCACGATAGCCGTAACGAGGAATCCGACGGATCCAACGGCGAATACGCCAATGACGAAGATAGGGTGAGAATAGATGAGGGAACAGGACATGAAGAGGCGATCTCTGCTCCAGGAGGCCATTTCCGTCCTATCGTGGAGTATAAACCACAAGGAGATGGCGGTGCTCGTGAGCCACTAAAAAATCGTTAGATGGGGTAACAGAATCTGCGTCCTACTTGGGCTGAAATGATCAGAATCGGAACCACTTTGGTCCGGATTGAAGCGTAGCTGGAAACCATAATCGACGCTGCGATCCGTTCCAAGGCGAGTCCGCACATTGTGACTGCGAAGACGTTTTCGGTAGTGTCGTAGAAGAACCGCGTGACGATGCAAACATGATTCGAGAATTCCTGAAATTGAAAATCCTCATTGACAAAGATCCAGCAACCTTCAATTTGATGAAGAAGACCAAAACTCACCATTTGGAGCCTCACAGCTTGAATAGTTTTGAAATAGCCAACGACTTACCGGATTGACACGCGATTTGTCGGTGATCGGATACGACGTCAAGTACATGAAACTCTTGACGAAACGACTGATGTTGAAGAGCACGAGAGCGAAGGTCAGGCTGATCTGAAAACAGAAATTTAGGAACTCCAAACATTTTTCACATCCCCATGAAAGACCTGAAAGAACTTAACGAATCTTCGTATCCCTAAGAACCACGGAGCACTTCCTTTTGGCCCCAGGCTGCAATTAAAGCACATTTCCTCTTTGCAAAATCTATTAGTGCGCATACTAAAGCACGTTTGTGTACGTAGATTGTCCAAAGACCGCAGTTCGGGAAAGATACACAAAGGATTCCAACAATGCATTGACGCAAAATTAATTACCAGTTAAACGTTTACAATTTCCCCTCAAAACTCATGTTTTCCCATATCAAACCAAACAACACTTCTTAATATCTCCTATTTGAAGCATACGTCACGAGGCCTAACCTTTCACTTTACAACACAAAAAGTATTGCCCTTCTCAATCAACCACAAACAACAACCTCAAACGACCACAAAGCGTGCAAAGATGACTAACATCTCAAAACTATATGATTATTGCACACTCCCAGGTGTTTTTTCAGTTTAAAGTACGCTACGAACAGAATACAGGCACACCTACACCACTTGTCCTTACCAGCTTCAATTCTCAGAAAAATATTCAGATAAAAACAGCTTAAAATCTAGCACTTACACATTAGTTATGCAAAACATCCTGGTTCGACAGGAAATCCCCAAACTTCTCACTTACCAGCATAGTCTTCATGTTCATGTGCATCAGCCTTGTCGTCCTCAGCCTCGCCAGAAGATAAAGGCACATGGGAACCGAAAGGGAGTTCAGCACGGTTTCAGCTACAGTAGCTGCGTAGATCGATGGCGTGGATATCCTCTCCATGTGCTGAAACATGACGAATTAAAGAATGAATCGTGAAGGGTCCTAAGAAAAGACATAGGGTGCGTACTCTCAACGTGGGTCCGACGCAAACCCACGCTTCGGGATGATGTGGTTGCGGAGCCATGGGAACCTCCGCCGCCACGTCCTCCGACAACAAAGTAGTAGGCAAAGTTCAAACCAATCCACGCAAACCAAAAAGGCAATTCTGGGCGCAGATTGCGAAGGGCTAAGTGCGCAATTATCTGTCTCTGGCGCCTCTTGGACATCCGGGAACCCTCAAGGAGGTCGATCTTAAGACCGAGGATGTCGTCATAAAACTGATGACGAATACGTTAGTCCTGGTCTGGCTGAATTCAGGATTTGAAACGTCGACAACAAATAACGGCCGAGGAGATCTAACGTTAGATCGAGAAAACATCGCGTGAGAGAATCCAGGCGGCGACAAAATGTAAGCGATGGCTGACAGGTTACCGAGGCAATAATAACAGGTTGAGGACCGGATAAGAGGCATCCAAAGGGGTTGATGACGGTTAAGTCGCAGTAAGTAATACTTACTAACAAGTAGTGGTAAGCATGGCTCTGAGCTTGACTTTCAAACGTCGAAAGAGTGAAATGAGCGCAGGGTGAACGAGAGTAAAAATAGATGTTTTCGCCAGGTTTGGTTTGAATTATGGAAGAATTGTACTCCGACCGGTTTCAACATCCTGCCGATTCTGAATTCTTCCGGTATAAACATTCCTACTACTTACACAAGGAGATCTTTTATACGTCATAAACCTAATTACGATCAGTCTTAAATTTGTTAATATCAGCTAACAGGTTGAGAAAGTCAGAAAACAGAAAAATTACCAACTACAGATCAGGGAAACGCTTATCCTTATCACAACCAGTCAAAACAGCACCTGTCAACTGTTTCCCAAGTTCCCAAAGAAAAAGTTTAAGGGAATGCGATTATCTCAAAACAAATTCCGCCAATTTCTAAGAAAAGATTATCTGAAGTTATGAACGATCTAGAACAATTTGTACTGAAGATTCAAGAATAAAGATTAAAACCTTCAAACTGATGATCCCAAACAGCGTACTGTACCCCTATAACAGGTGCGCTCGCAAATCTCGTTAGTAAAGCGCTCGTTAGTGCGTGGGGACATTTCGATATGAATAATTCGAATTGGCGATTGCAAACTTTGGTCCCAGAAGGTGGAGTAAGCGACGAAAACGGGCCTACTTGGCGTTATCCTCAAGGTACAGGTTAAGAATTATCTTAGGTAAGCAAAAATGATTCCACCGGGAGTTTCCCGGTATAGTCATGGCGAGAACGAAGAACACCAAGAGTCACAAGATTCTCTTGGTTTCCAAACATATTGTAACCAAACATTTCCTATTAGCTAATCTTGATGTTTATGCCCATCTGAACTCTCAAGAAGTAAACAAGATTACGCAAAAAGGATCTCCTTTATCACGTAAGACGCAACACATCCGATATTAAGTTCAACTACCCATTATAGGGTTCCAATTAGCTTAACTCGTTACCGCTAAATATAGCCACATCGTCTGGTTACGTGCAACGCGTAATTTGTAACGAAAGAACACTTAAAAGTTATAGAGGAATTGTTTTACTAAACTCTAAAGTTCAATTTCTTCAGCTACGAATCCCAAAAATTTAGAACTTCATGACATTCACAAATTGGAAACACGCTCCGTGCTCATAACACCCAGGATTTTTGGCACCACCGATCACGTCTTCTTAGATCTTCAATTCCGCTTGGCAACATGCAACGACAAAATTTCTTGTAAAAGCTAGCAACGCACGCCAGTTCCTGGAAAACAAAGTGTCCAATTCCATAAGCGTCTACCGGGATTAGCTGCTTAAGACTGTTTCAGTCGTCCAGTTGCCTTCATCGGTTCAAAACAAATAAATCGTAACGCAAATAAAGGTTCTTTGAACGTTTAACCTCGTTTCGCCAGTTGCAGATTGACTACAGTATACAAAATATAATAGCTTACCTCCATGATGATGACGGAAGAGTCCAAAGAACGTTCAGTCGAGCGCGGAAGAGGCGAAGGAAGAGCGGAACTTGACGAAATCGACGATCGAGGCAATCTTAAGAGCCCAGATGCTAAGCGATGTCGCCGATTTATAATAGGAGGCGTGATTTCCGGCCAGAAGCACGGACGCAAGGCGGAGAGAGTTAATTAAAGTGACGCCGCATAAATAAGGGCCTGCAAGACAAAATTTATCTCAAAATAACGTCGCATCTCATGTGAGTTCCGAGAACTCGAAACTCGCCGCGGCGCGCCACCCGTGGAAGAACGCGAGGGGTCCAATTACAATACACACAAAACAGAATCACATATTACCGAAGTGTAGAGCTTCTTGCGAATCAGTCGAAGTCCAGGTCCAGCGACTTCAGCTTCTCGGAAACTGCGGCCACGGCCTCCGCTTTCCTATATGCATCCATTTCGAGTGCGTGCATCGGATGACCCCTGAACGCTTTCTGGAAATAGGAAATTTTTAATATCTGCATCAGTGTTCACGTTTCCTTACCCGAAGCATTTGCCACCACGTGATTGGGGTCCGGATGTAGCGGCTCTGTCGGCACGTCGCTTTCCAGTTGCGCAAGTGGGCTGATACCTGAAAAGAACAATACAAATAGGGAGAAAAGAAGTAATGTAAGATCTCAGATGTTCAGACGTCACGTTAGTTGTCCAATTAGCTTCGGTTGGTTTCCCACCAACACATAAAAATGACTCGCTACGGCAAACGACAGCGCGTGATTCATACCGTAACCGTCCGTGTTCTCAAGAAACCCAGACGACCGTTACGAAAGTGAATAATATTAATCCGAAATGAGTTCGTGACCAAGAACCACCTGAAGTTTATGAATTCTCACGGACGCCACATGGAAGCTGATTGTGAGAAGATCTGACAATAGGAAAACAGGGCAAGACGTCGGCAAGTGCTAAACATACACGAGAGAAATCCAATTAGGGCATAACGCAAAACATAGTATTCGTATCACTTGAGTCGTAAAAAATGGGTTCATTGGGACGCGGAAATATTCTCAGTACTTGAGTTGTACCTTGTGAATAGCGTACATAAACCAGGGTACAAATTGAGTTCTCATGAAAAGTGGGATACAAGAAAAGTTAGCTTCAGTCACTCTAAAGTAAATGATCACTTGCACCTTGGAAAACAATACTTTGAAGGATTTTCAGCAAAAAGCTTCACATTCGTGGATAAACGGTTCGAACATCGGGCAAAACAATATTAACCCAGATTCCAGCATTCAAAACTTGAAATTCATCGCTCACCTGTTTGTAATACTCCTGGTCCTTGAGTGGCCACTGCTCGAATCCTTCCGGTTCCAAGTTGCGCTTCTTCTTTCTTCGCTTTCCGAGGCGCCTCAGCGAGGAACTCTTCCGTCGCTTCTTCTTATCTTTTTCGGAGGCCTTGGTCTTCTCGGCGGCCGCATCCTAAAACACTTCTGAGATTATGAGTTGTTCTAGAAAATGAGTTCACATTGCTGGGCGAAGAATCCGGCGTTTTCGATTCAGCGGTTTTCGAATCCGCGGTTTTCGTTTCCGTCGTCTTGGAAGCCAGCGTCGTCGATTCGGGGCCGGAAACTCCGGGGCTCACCGAAGCGGAATTCGCCACCGACCCGGACATTCGATCGCCCACAAATGACGAGCGCATCCTAGACGGATGTTGCCTGACCTCGCACGAGACTACTGTCTGGTCTATACTCGGGCGACGGCGTCTCGTTGTAAGCAGCGAAGCCGAGATTTCGTCGGTCAACTTTGGTTTGTTTCTTCTGCGTTTCCGAAGATTTTGCGCGGATTCCACGTCCTAACATCGCCCGCTACAATGCAGAACATATACCTATGCTGATCATGCTCAGAAGTTTTGCGAAATTTGATGATAATATCGGCCAATGTTGATCACGAGTTTGACCGCGCTTTGTACTCCGTGTTTTGGCCAATTTTTTAGTTTTCGTTTGTTTCAGATCGCACATTGGGTACCTCGACGCCGTAAAATGGCATCCGGTATTACCTCTGCTGGCAGCAGATTGCTGCAAAAATCCGGTAAATTTTGTGTTGTTCTGTTCGATCTCTGATTCAAGCCGTTTAGGATTGTTATCCAGTGCGCGTTCTTTCGCCGCTGTCGCCGCCGGCGAAAAGAAGCCCGAGAAGACCTCATTCGGAGGCCTCAAGGACGAAGATCGCATCTTCACGAACCTCTACGGAAGACACGACTTCCGCCTGAAGGGCGCCATGGCCCGCGGCGATTGGTACAAGACCAAGGAGATCATCCTGAAGGGACAAGACTGGATCCTGAAGGAGATGAGCACCTCCGGACTCCGCGGACGTGGAGGCGCTGGATTCCCCAGTGGAATGAAGTGGGGCTTCATGAAGAAACCGTTCGACGGCCGACCGAAGTACCTTGTCGTCAACGCCGATGAAGGAGAACCCGGAACCTGCAAGGATCGCGAAATCATGCGCCACGACCCTCACAAGCTCATCGAGGGTTGCCTTATCGCTGGAGTCGCCATGGGAGCTCGCGCGGCCTACATCTACATCCGCGGAGAATTCTACAACGAAGCTGTTATCCTCCAAGAGGCCATCCACGAGGCCTACAAGGTATGAAGCTAATTAGGATTGGTGGAACAGACCGAGACATAAGTTTATGGACATATGTCTGTGTCTGAAAAGATTCATTTTGTGATGGCAGAGTTATGATATCAGAGGTCGGCCGATCGTAAAGATCCATGCTCGGCGTACACGGGAGCTGTTTTGATTAAGCATTCTGACATCGGTGGTTTTGATGGTTGTCTTTTAGGCTGGATACCTCGGAAAAGACTGCATGGGAACTGGCTACAACTTCGACGTCTTTGTCCACCGCGGAGCTGGCGCATACATCTGCGGAGAAGAAACCGCGCTGATCGAGTCCATCGAAGGCAAGCAAGGAAAGCCGCGCCTGAAGCCGCCATTCCCTGCTGACATCGGACTCTTCGGATGCCCGACCACCGTCACTAACGTCGAGACCGTGGCCGTGGCTCCGACCATCTGCCGCCGTGGAGGCGATTGGTTCGCCTCGTTCGGCCGTGAGCGCAACCGTGGAACGAAGCTCTTCTGCATCTCCGGGCATGTGAACAACCCATGCACCGTCGAGGAAGAGATGTCCATTCCGTTGAAGGACCTCATCGAGCGTCACTGCGGTGGAGTCATCGGAGGATGGGACAACCTCCTCGCCATTATTCCCGGTGGATCTTCGGTCCCCCTCATCCCCAAGAGGTATAGATATCAACTGATGTGACCTATTCTAAATCTATATTTTCAGTGTTTGCGATGACGTGCTTATGGACTTCGACGCCTTGGTCGCAGCCCAAACTGGTCTCGGAACCGCCGCCGTTATCGTCATGAACAAGCAGGCCGATATTGTCAAGTGCATCGCCCGCTTGTCCCTCTTCTACAAGCACGAGAGCTGCGGACAGTGCACTCCTTGCCGCGAAGGATGCAACTGGCTCAACAAGATGATGTGGCGATTCGTCGACGGAAAGGCGAAGCCTTCCGAGATCGATATGATGTGGGAACTGTCGAAGCAGATCGAAGGACACACGATCTGCGCTTTGGGAGACGCCGCCGCTTGGCCAGTTCAGGTAAACTCGGCCTTTATATTAAGTCAGTTTAACTGATTTTGCAACGTTTCAGGGTCTTATTCGTCACTTCCGACCTGAACTAGAGCGCCGAATGGCCGAATTCCACGCGCAGCAGGAAGCCGCGAAGCAGAAGAAGGTTGCGGCCTAATAGAAGTCCTTATTTTAGTGATTTTCTCTTTTTCAATTTCTGTAGGATTTGGAGCGATTATTAAAACGTGGATATTTTTACGTTCCTGAGTCCGCTTTTTCCCCAACACACCCGTTTTCCGCTAAATCCTCTTTATCTCGAGCGTCCTTGACACGCATCCGACCCACTTACGACGTGAGTCGGTGTCTCTTCGTACGTTCATAGGTATGATCCAATTAGGTCAGTGGGGAACCGTACTCGAATTAAATAAGACCGCAAGGTGGGTGTACAGTCAGTCGCGAGATACTTCGTTTCTGGGATGTCTTCGCCCGAATGCGCGACGCCGAAGAGGCGCTCGCTTCGTCCGGTCGCCTTCTGTGCCGTTGCATTTGCTTCGGTGTCGGTGATCGCTTGCATAATTACGCTTCCTCTGGTGTACAACCACGTCCAGAGCGTCCGCTCCTTCATGCAAAATGAAGTCGACTTCTGCAAGGTGAGTAATGTGGGCTGATGCGTGAGGTGTACGGTAGAAGATGATAGCTGGATAGTCTGAGCAACTTCTTTTCGTTGATTGCATGATATTTGAAAGCAAAATTTGTGATATTCCGGGTGCCTTTATGAACCTTTCCTTCGTTTAGACTCGTTCCCGCGATATGTGGAAAGAGATGGTCCAGATTCAGTCGATGACTGGAGTGCAACGCAAGGTGACCAAGCGC
>KN167319.1:0-13475 GCA_000757745.1 Steinernema scapterisci
GGACTTAAGGGGAGGTTTGGAGAAGTCACATGGTTTCGGAGGAAACCGAAAACTTTCAAAACAAAGGATAATTAAGCGGTGTTTCATAGGTAAAGACCCGTTATTTGGGGTGTGGGAGACCATTACACGTTTTGTTTTGTTTATCACAATTCACGAAAGCCAAGAAACAAAAACTGTAACGCTATCGCTTTGGAACAGTCAGACCACTTACACCTTAGGAGTTACATGCTTAACTTCTTAGGCAGTGTTTGGGTATCCCAGTGCTACGTCACCCAAAACAACCGTTATTTAAAGAATTGTTTTCCCATTTCTTCGGCGTCACGTGGTGGGAGCGAACCCAAACTTCGGCAAAACCCATGCACCATGTTTTGCGTAACGTGGCTTTTTCCCAGACTTGAACGTAAGTTGCGTGTGGACAGATCCACTACGCCAAAGCTCTAGTGACGCATGGTTGTTAGGCTAGAATCGTGTGGGTAGAACCCGAGCAGAAAGCACGTTCCACGTTACGATTACCCCCTTCTAACTTCGGTCTTCTGGTTTTCGTCTGGAGCGGTTTCCCCAGTTTACACACTTCCCTCGCGATCTCTCAAAATGCCAAACCATCCTCATCTTCGAAACACGCAACGGTCCTCGAAATCTCCAGAGATGATCCTCCTGTCCTCGGTTATATAAGGCATAAGGTCTAAATTTACAACGGTCTTCGATTCATCCTCTCTTGGGAGAGCGGAGAGGAGTCGGTTTAGAGGGAGAACCACGCAACAAAGGGATCAAACCGCTTCTCAAGATTAGGATCAGCCGCCCATGCAGAGGAGAAGCGCTGTGCAGCGATAAAGAAGCAAGCGCATACGCTCTCCAGGTGCACTTTTTAGGAGATTAAGTAGTTTTGCTGTTGCTGCTTAAATAGAAGAGAAAGGGAACGTGGAGGATGTGGTTTGTGGTTAGTAGGGATTGGGGGCAAAGGGGACAGGGAAACGACAAAAGAGGGGAGTCCTATTTACCACATTTGAACCTACACATGCTTTCTTCTGCACTCTTTCTGCATGTCCTAAGACTACCTTTTTCATCTGTTTCACCAAAGTTCAGCGACCTCCAGAAATATCGCTTGGGAAGCCAACGATTCCTTTTCGAGGATGATGTGATGTCTCCCCATCGGAGGAGGTAAGCTTTCCGCTCCTTTCATGGGTGTTCTTGAAACAGGAATCTAAGGATGTTTACCGACTTGGGCGTAGGTGGGACGCTTTTAGCAACGACGGGATGTAAACAAACCTGGGGTTTTAAACATCGCTCAAGAATCTAACCTAAAGGGACCCAGAACGATCATGGCGCTTGGACTGCGGCAAAGATTCAAAGGTTCACGGCGCCAAAGTGTTACGGGCTTACCAAACCCACGCGTTTCAGTCGATTTGGACACCGAATGTCTCTACCAAGTGCGTTAGGATACGTCGCATAAACATATTTGTCAAATTTTGACACGATTAACAAAAGTTCGTTCTCACCAATACCTCCAGAAATCTTCGTAATCCTTTAGCGGCCAGATCAGGTCAGCAGCAACACAATTTAGGTATATACGCGGTTACTGCGGGCATTCAGAGAAAAATTGGACGGGTGAGAAGAGAGCATTCAGCCGAATCTTCGATGTTTGGGGCAATATGCCGCTGATCTTTAAGTCTGAAGTTTACCTCCCAATCACTTCGCGGTCTCTGAATCTTTTTGAGTGGGCTAGAGTCAGTTCAAAGCGTCAGCTTTCTTTCCTTCTCATTGTATCATCTCTTATTCCAGATTAGAGATCTCTTGGCCAGTGGTTTCGACTGGTTTCGACCTTTGGAGCCACATGTGTTTTGCTGTTCGTTTTAGCCATGTTTCTCATTATCTGGCCCACGCTTCCTGGTCTCCACAACCCATTCCTATCCCCAAGTTGACTCATGTTTCCAAGCGGTGCCGGAACTTCTCGGCTTAACCGCGCATTGTTTTAGGAAAACAAGGAAACAATAAAAACGGGCTTATTTTCTAGATCACGTTTGTTGGATTAAGACGGAGTTAGTCACCGCTTCTTATCCCCCCACACACACGCTCGTTCAGAGACCACTTTTGGGTGCTCCGAGAGGTTCTGGGATGCAGAAAAACCAGGGAATTTCGTGCAGAACCTCAAACGCACTCTCATCACTCAACATCATCAAGATCCGCTTTGTTTTTTTAGCGGTGATGATGGAGCTAAGCGGAGAACTTAATAAATCCGATCTGTCCGAAGAAGGTACTCTTGGTTTGTCAGCTTCAAAACAAACAGAAATGAGTGACGCGGCGGTGAAAGAATCTGACGTTCCGTGTTGTCAAGACCGCTCGGGAATAAGGAAAATGCCAATTGTGGTTTTGGATTTGAGGGAACGGGATTCATAAGTCGCAGAACTCTGAATTTGGGGAACGGGAAGTAAGGACTAGAAGCTAAAAACGGGTGATCAGAATTCAAATGTTTATCAATGAGGCTTATTCTGGAAATGGGACGAAACAGCTCTCACAACATCGACGGGGATCGGAACAACGATCGTATGGTTCTGAGCAGTGGAGATCCGAGCGAGTGTTTGGAGGTAGCGAAGTTGGATAGCGGCAGGCGATTGGGCGATGCTGTCGGCAGCTTCCTTCAGGGCGACTGAGGCCTGAAATCCGCTTTTAGATTATAGGAATGTTAATGCAAAGCTCACCTTCAATTCCCCATTTGCAGAGACCACTTTAGCGTCCGCTTCCCTGCTGGCCTCGGCTTCGGCCGCGAGCACGCGGCATAATTCCCGTGGGAGTCTGATGTCTTTCACTTCCACACGTTCCACTTTTATCCCCCAGGGATGCGTGCCTTCGTCCAGAACCGCTTGGGCTTGCTGCGCGATTCCTTCCCGGTCGCTCATGATCTCGGACAGAGTTCTCGTGCCCAGGACGTTTCTTAGGGTCGTTTGGGCCAGTTGACGGGTGCTGATCCGGGCGTCGCTGATGCTGGAGATCGTCGCCACGGGGTCACTGAAACAGATCGCAAAACTGAGGCTTAGAATCCCTTAGAATCGACCTACCAAGTCCTAAAATACACAGCCGCGTCAACGGATACCGTAACCGAGTCCTTGGTCAGCATTTCCTGGGATGGGACGTCGTAGGACATCGTCCGAAGGTCAACGAGGTGGTGCTCATCGATGCAGGGCAGGACTAGGACCACTCCTGGGCCCAGAGGCTTCCTCCTCAGAAGACGTCCGAGCCGGAACACAACCTAAACAACGAGATTTAAGAAATCCCAGTTTATAGCAAGGTTCCATCCTACCATTCTCTTGTACTCATGGACGATCTTGATACAGAAGAACAGAGATAACGGGAACGTGGCCACGAACACGAGCCAAGTGGCGAAGATCACAATGTACCTGACGACAATCAAAGGTGAGAATATCTTCGCGGGCACCTGGTCGATGACCCCAACGGGACCTTCGTGATTTCTGGACACGGGCGACATGCGACCACTTATTAAGAGCCGCCGCCACACGCCAAAACGAATATTGAGTGAGCAATTAAACGCTTCAGGCACTGTTTCGTTCCCACACTGCGTCCAGCCAGGCTAATCTCGTGCGCTTGTGGCTACCGCCGCCGTCTTTTGGGTGCTGCTCGATATGCGCCTGGAGTCGATTTACCTGTCCGCGGCTCCTATTAGGCTGTCAGGATTTGGGAACTTCGTTTCCGGGCGGTGTCAGCCGGCTGCAGGGCTCATTCTGCCCTAGGGGAGGCAATTCTGAGTTCGTGGAAATGTTGCGACCCAGAAAATTTCCCATTTTTATTTTTCTGACCAGTAAATCGAAGAATCCAAACATAAACAAGCAAGACAGTGAGCAAACAAAAGCCTATTACCGTAGTATTTCCTAAGCCTAAAACGCGTTTTTGAGATCAGGCAGAGACTCCGCCGATGGAGTCGAAGATGTGAAGCGAAGTTTGGTTGTTGCGGTTGAACACGTCCTTCGTGTTCTGGTTCGAGTCGTCCGGCGCGAGGCCCAGCGACTCCCGTATTTCGTCGATCTGGAAAAGGCCAAATTTAGGCGAGTTCGGGGATACGGAGCACTTACAATGTCATTTCCGAAGAACTGCTGGAGCCGTTCCAGCATCGCCGCGAACGCGTTCTTCAGCATCGCGTGGTACTCAACTTGGTCCGATCCTATCGCGACTTCGTTGATCTTCAGGGCGTCCGAGCAGGCGACCGCCATCTCTTGGAACGCCTTGACGAGTTTCGATAGTTCGTCGTCGCCATATTTGGCCTTTTGGGTTTCAGAGGTGAAGGCTTCGGCAAAAGCGAGAGGTCCAGCGTTGACCTAAAATGACGTGAGTTAGTTTCAGAGAACCACGGCTTAGGTGAGCGGATCTTTGTCATTTCCCTAGGGACGTGAACCTACAAGAGCCCAGGAAACCGGAATCTCCATGTGGGTGCCATTCTATTTAATGCCAGACCCCATTGTTCCCAACTTTGGATACTCTTAAAGTCGTCTGCGCCGGAACGGATTAAGAAAAAATACTAGCCACTATACTTGCTACTAAACTCCATGAGTAACCCTGCTAATCTCGGTCACGCGGAGTTGTTTAGAGATTCCAAAAGCCTAATCCTCCGTTCACTAAAAAAGTGCTTCCAAACCCAAAAAATCGCCTGAAGTCCCAAAGTCCTGAAAAGTGTTCCGAACGATTTTCTCTCGGCACGTGTAATTTCCAATTTTCCCAGATTACAAAATCCTATACGCACTTATAATCACACGGCTTATTTGAGGCACCCATTGTTGATAACACAGAGGACACACATGCCCATAACTTAAAAAGCACTTAATCATATGTTTTAAGAGGATGGAATCCGTGCTGGAAAGCGGATATATCCACAAAATCTCCCCTCAAATTTGGTCTGAATCGATGTAAACATAAGGAGAGTTAGGGGAATTCACGGAAGTTGAATTTAACGCTAGAAATGGGGACTTACCGTAGGTTGGACAGCGCCCTGTAACATCAGTTGGAGCCGCTTGATATCGACCCGTTTCGCGGAGGACTGATCCACGACGAGTTCGTTCCCGCTGGGCTGATGCGCAGCGGCCAGGATCCTTCGGATCTCCGTGGTCTTGCACTGGAGCTGGTCGCAGGCGAATTCCAGGGGATTCAGGTACTTCTCGTCCTTGTGGGCGACTCGTTGACGGCGATTCGTGTTCGGGAACGAGTTCTCCGCTAAAATGGAGCCAAGATTAGGAATATGGAAGTGCAGGACTCACTGGTCAGGTATATCCTCTTCAGGGCCTGTTTAGCCACCAGAGGCGCTGATTCCTCGACGTCCCTGTCGATCAGCGGGAACTCGTAGAAGAACGTTTTGATGTTGGTGTTGGCCGCGTAGTTCATTTGTGTGTCCTGGTCGTCCTGAAGCCAGGGTTTCACGTGGGTCACTTGGAGATACGCGACAGAGGGTTTGACTTCGTTGAGGTTGAACTGAAAACGACGTTATCGCGAGATCTTGTGATTCATAATCCTACATCAGTCTCCCCGACGACCTCAACGTGGTCATGGCCCAAAGCGTTCTTCACCAGTTCTGCCAGCCTTTCACAGGCTTCGGCCAACGAGGTCAGGCCGTGTTCTCGGTAGATCCACTCGGTGTTGTCTTCGTCCCTGAAATCACGAATTTAGGAAAACATTGGGTAGTTTCGGCTTACTTGAAATGCAGGCGTCCGTAGAAGACAACTCTGAAATACGCTCCGAGGTGCCGTTTTCCGTAGGTCTTGACTTCTCCGGCTCTGCTGTAGGCTTGTTGCAGTTCTGCGTACATGCTAACCAAGGCCTGAAACACAGAGATCACTACCGTAATCTCCAAAAAACGAAATTTCAAATTTTGCTAACCATCCTTTCGACGTTATCTTCCCGAAAAGCTTAAAAACACGCCGAATTCTTCCAGAGTCAGCTGACCTGAGTTTGGAAATGATATCATTTGAGAACCTCGTGACAAGCTTACAAGATTACCGCGGAATTGTTTGACGAGTTATAGAAATTTTGGAACAAAGAGGATTAGGCTCTTAGCACAGCCAAAGATCTTCAATGACATTTGTCACGTTCCAGGTTCTCCAGACTGTGCTCTCAGAACCTTTGTTCCCCCGCACCGTTCCTCCTCTCCTCGAACTCACCTTGAAATCCATCTTCGCCTCGTAAACCGGAATCGCCATCCTGCACACGGGTCCAACGGCCTCGAATCTCTCGCTCAGCACCAGAGTTTGTACCAGTTGTTCCACTTTCGCCGTGAAATTGTCCTGAAACAGTCATGTTCATTATCTCCTTCTCGTCCTCCTCCGATTCCCAGAAACATTCCTCCCTGTCCCCTTTGTTTCGAACCCACAAATCCGTGCCATTAATCCAGCGCTTATTGAAACTTATGAGTGTTTATGCGCGAGTTCCCAAGCCACCCGGAATCCGCCTTGCTCCGCCCTACACCGCGCGGGATTAGCGAGATAAGCCTTCGGCCCGGCAACCTGGCCGCCGGATCTGTATAAAACCATCCAGCGGGCATATCTGCAGTTTGGTTAGGAAGTCATCCCACTCCAGCCCCGGTAATGCGACTCGGGATCCTCTCCCTCGCCCTGGTTAGCCTTTTCCTGGCCTCCGTCGTTGACTGCTGCGCCCATCGGCACAGAAAACGGAGCCATCACAAGAATCTCGTGCCTCATCCCAAAGACATCGACCCGTCGAAGATGAGCAATCAGGAAATGGCCGATCTTCTGAACAAGCTTGCTGCCTACGTTAAGTCCATGTCCCCCCAGGCTGAAACGGGTTCCGAGGACAAGGAATTGTCGGAGAAGTACCTGGACGAGCAGAGGAGGTATAAGAAGACGAAGAAGGCCAGCGACGTGTTTAATATTGCTTCTAGTTTGGCTATGGGAAGGAGGTAGCCAGGAAGTTGAGAATTGATAGTTAGCGCTTAGATTTGTACAAATTAATAATTATTAATAAAAGTTTATCAATGACGAATGTTTGCTTCATTTGACCCAAAAGAACAAGCTTAAGCCAGCGGTTTAAGCCTTAAAGCCAGGAGATCCAAAAAGCGGTCCTCAAAAACCCTCACAATGCCACTTCTGGCTCTTCAAAATGACTTTTACGGCCTATTTTAGCAAATCCAAATCTCGGCCTTTTTCCTATACACACATTTTTGCCCGTTCTCGCTGATGTGTGCCCTGATAGCATCAAGTGCACTGTTTACTCCTGGTTCCAATCATGTACTTCTGCTATTTGTGTCCTCCAAATCTCCGCTAAGGAGCTAGAGCGGAACTGCTTAGAATTATTCACGGAATGACTAATTTTATAAAGATCGCTTCACAAAGTCTTTTAAACTTCGACATATATTCCCAGGGCATCAAAACTCAAGACTTAACCTCAAGTAGAGAACTCAAAACAGCGGCTTTCCTGACTCAGCTGCTGCTAAGCTTATCCCAGCCCTCGTTCCTGTCCCCGCGCTGAAACAATGCCGGTGTGCTTATAGATAGCCTAAGCCTTCCTAACAAGAACCACCTAATCCTTATGCCCTCGAGCCAAAAACGAGTATAAGACTCACCAGGGTGTATCCGGCTTGTTGGGTGGCGCTGGGTTTCTCCTCAAAAACGCGTTCTTCTTCTACGATGGCGCTGTTGATGTGGGAGAGCAGAGTCCAGTCGGGTTTCAGAAGGCCTGCAACAGCATGGTTAGGAATCAGAAGAACACAGAAAAACCCACCTTTGACCTCCAACTCCTTCCCAATAATCGCCAGCGAATGCGCCTGGCAAACCGCGGCTTCGGATCTCCATCTATCGATCATATGCGCCTCAGCCAACGTATCAAACCACGCGCATCTCAGCGCTGCAGATCCTCTGTAGCTATCAGCGAGCTGAATATGCAAATCAGCAAGCCGGATAGGGTCGTTGGCTGCAGCTGCCAGTGCCCCGGTCGCCTTTAGAACGCCTCGAAGTTGCTTGATAAGGTCCTGGACCGCTTGTTCGAAGAGATTCTCCGAGTGCTTGTTACTGTAGTTGGCAACAAGAGATTCCAGCCTGCTGAGACCCTTCAGGAACCGCGGGCTGTTGGCCAAGGGCTTCTTGTTGCCCAGGAGGGTGGCTAGCGCGACTCCAGCTTGGGCGCCAGGACGTCCGAGGTGTTCTAGCAGGTTACTGCATTCGACCCGCAAACCTAAAATCGAAATTTAGAATTAGCCAGGAATCAAGGATTTACCAGGCGTCGGGTGCACGGTATCGTAGCCGCTTCTCAAGATCAGCTGGATAAGAGCGGCCGCTGCGTTCTGGACACTTTCTATCCTGCTGTTCAGCTGCATCAGGAGATTCTCGATTAGGAGGGACACGTAATCCAGAGGTCCAAATTGGAAAAACCGGGGTCGGAACTAAAAATACATCTTAAGTCGCAAAAATAAGAATTTGAGTCTTACCACATTGATAAAGACAGCCAAGGCAGCTAACACATGAAGCCTCACAGCTTCAGGCCAACTCTCGTCCAACAACGACAGCTGAATCCTAAGCAGAGCGCTGAACGCCGCGTCGATCGTGTCTGAATCCAAGTGCTTGGACCTCGCGGCGATGTGATTCGAGAGAATCCTCGCCGTTTCCAAGACCACCAGAGCGATCTCTTGCGTCAGATGCGCTTCCAAGGCCACGCTGTGGCTGTTAGTCTCCGGGTCTCCACGGCTCGGAGACCTTTCTTCTTTGTGGATTGCCGAAGAGGAGTACGGTAGGATTACCATGCTTCCTTGGGTGCAGCGGATCCTCTTGGACGTGTGGGCCATATGATAAGCTCGGCCTCGGTATCTGAACATCTCCAGAGCGACTTCGAGGAGGTCGATTATGCAGGTGACGTTAGAAGCGTCAGATGCCAGCTGCTGGCTCCAAATTGTTGCCAGGACCTTCTTGGGAATGTGGTGAAGTAGGTACAGTGTGCAGAGGAGAAGATCCCGGGTTTCATCCTTATCCAGCTTCTCTATCAGGCCCATCGAATCGAGCGCTTTGTTGGAACTCCCGTTGCTCGTCAACGTCGCACTCTTCTTGTCATCCGACGGCGGCGATTTTAAGCCAAACGTCGTTGGTTGCTGATTCACAGCCTTCGTTGAAGCCTTCAGCTCGTCGAGGTGCTTCAGCAGAATTTGGAGAAGAGGCGAGTAGAGGGTGACAACGCGGCTTTGGGCGCCGGTGTCGGTGAAGCGGCTATCGATGGAGTGCTTGGCCAGGGTGTTCCTAAGGAAAGCGATGGCTTTCCTACGATAGTCGCGAGGTTCCCTTAAGGAAGCGTTCAGTTCTTGGAGAATCAGGCCCGTTGGGAAGTGCGTGGAACAGTATTGCTCGCTGAGCCAGAGGTGGTCTTTGTACTTGGCATCTGGAAGGGATTAAGATAAGCCCAAAACAAGCGATTATAAGAACGTACACTGATCCACATCGCTGAGTTCGTTGATTACAGAGCTCGACGAGAACACTTGAGCAAAGAACTTGGACAAGAAATTCGTGCTGCTCGAGTTGCTGTGTTCTGAAGCCGACGAACATGATTCCTTCCTCATCACGATGTTCTTCTTATCGCATAAAATCGGCAACGAAAGCGCCAAGTAGTGCTCATGCCCTGCTAAGACCCTCAGAAGATCAAGTTTGTAGTCCCTCAGAACGCGGGATTCATTGAGGTCGAGTTTATCCACAGCGTAGTGGATTAGGTTGAAAACAAGTCCTCGATCGATGAAGCTTAGCATGCACTAAAAGGACACATTCAAAATCTTAGGACAGAGTATAATCCGTACCCTCAGAAAGTAGGCGATGGCCGTATTCGCAGATCTACATGGCGCTGGGAAGGTCTTGTGCTTGTTGATAATCCCGGCTATGATTGACTCGGCTAGGACTTCGATTCTGAACAGAAACTCGGCTGGGAAGCGTTCTTTTCTAGCGGTCTGAAAACGGGTTTTTTGAATCCAAGATCTCCATTGTGTTACCTTATAGAGGCCTTTGTCAATGACCGTTTCCGCGATGCTCTTAGAGATCACATCCAAGAGGAACCAGAGCTGCTTGTACAGCGCTGCTAATGCGTCGTGATCTCCTTGGATATTGCGCATCTGAATGTCCAAAGTTAGGACCGAAATCAGTTAGAAACCACCTACCAGCATAGGAATATACTTGCATAGAGCCGAATGCACATTCTCGTCATCCTCGTTTTTGTGATTCTTGATCGAGAAGTACTTCGTAATGAAGTCATCCAAGAGGTGTTTCCTATTGGAACTCGTAGCCTTATCCGCGATCCCAATTATCGCGCTGAAATGGGCCATAGAGTTTGATTAAGAGCTCCACAAACCTCAGAGTGCTCAAGGAAAGCTCATCCGTCGTGCAAGTGGGAAGAAGCGCGAAGAGGCGATTCAACGTGACATGCAGAAACGGGATCAACCTGTCGATCTCGATGTCCAAGAGAGCCTGAAATGAAGATAGAAGAGGTGGGTGAGCGATATGAATAGTCGAGTAGGTATTAATGGACGGGAATACAGGGGAATCTGAAAGGGGAGGACAGCTTAGAAACGAATGACGTTGGGGTGACGCGAGTGGAAACAAAGAGAATCGCGTTCTCTTTTATTTTGTGGCTATTTTCGAATGGGTGCGGATTACTGGATGCCCTTAAATTCTATGGAGCTATGAAAATGACGAGAACGGGACAGGATCACAGCACACAACCACGCATAAAAGTAAGAAAAAATTAAAAACCTTGGTATGACAGGACAGTGTTTCAGTGGTGCTCTCGGCTAATCTGGTCGCTTCTGACGAGCTTCCGCTTCCTAGCGCTCCTGAAGACCCGTTGTGAATCGACGAAGAACGCTGTAAACCGAAGAGGTGAAATGTTACTGGACGCGGTTAGATGGGGCGGAGGAAGAGAAGCTGGAACTACTCTAAATTCCTGGATATACTCACCTGGGACTTCTCCGCTGCGTCGCCGATAACTCCGACTTTCTCGAATTTCTGGCAGGATTGGAAGAACGCTTGAAGCCGCACGTCGGAGGTGAAGATCGAGGAGACCAGGCGCAGTCGGACGTGGAACAGTCCTCGGCCGTTCTCGACCCATTTGATGTCAGGACCGGTGTGGCCTTTGCCCAACCCGAAGGACTGGTAGGAAATGTAGTCCTGGGGAAGGGTGACGGCGACGGACAGCGAGAATTCCTGTGTGTCATTTTCGAGGACCAGGCGGTCGTTCTTGACGAGAGGAAGCCAAGCATGCCCGACCGAGGTTTCAAAGGGCTGAAACTGAATGTTGGTCTTAGGCACCTTAGGGTTCCGGCTTACCTCATTTTGTGTCTTAGGTCCCAACGCCGTGTTCACAGAGATATGCGTGAAGGAGAAGAGGAGGTGGTCAGTGGAATCCAAAGCGATGGGCAGATGCATCTTGACCTCATCGCTAAACGTCGGATTCTGGTCATGGTAGTTGACGGCTGTTAAGGCTTCGACGTAAGATCCGTCTTGCCTTAGAATAACCTAAAAGACGTCATCAGAACCTACATTTCAAATAGTTCTCACCTTATTACTGCCACCCCTCTTCCTCGAAGGCACGTACGTGACCGTGCAAGCAATATTCCTCGCCTTGGAAAACGCTTTCTGGCTACCGTAGTTCAAGCCCAAGGGGTACACGTAAAGCAGATTCACAAAATTCTTATGCGGATTCAGCTCGTTGGAGGTGAAGCTCTGCATATCGAAGGTTGGGTCGACTTCGTTAATCACCTTTCCAAGCTGGGAACAGGTACTAATTCTGTTGGGAATCGCGTCGATCTTCGGAGTGAAGTTGATCTTCAAAGTAATGGATGCGTTAGGAATCGCCGTCAATTTCCCAGATTTCTCCGCTTTGGGGAGGTCCGATAAAAATTTCTGGAGATCCGCGTCGGTGAAGCGGCCATCGGAGCGGTAGAGGGGAGATGTTTGAGCCTCTTTGAGGGATTCCGCGGAGGATTTGAAGATGTGCCTGAAATAGGAGTTCTAAGAACTGAAGCGAGAATTCCCAGCTCACCTCACAGACCATCCCAGCGCCGTTCTGTACTTCTTCAGCTTCACACTGGCAGCCTGCATCGATTTATGATACTTGGCAACGGTCTTCACATCCAGGGAGGATTTCATGTAGATATCGGCATTCACATCCGAGAGAATCCTCTCGATTCTCGTAACCAGGAATATGTTGTTGTGGGGATTGTCCACAGCACATAACATCTTCGCTTTCTCCATTTTCCCGTCGGCTTCTATTTTCATTTGGAATTCTTCCGATATCCTGATTCCCTCGGAGGCGTCGAATAGGTACATCCTCACAAACATCGGCTCAACGTGCTCGTTAAGGAGAGTCACGATGAGTTTGTCCAGTTCTACGGTAAAGTAGATCACAGAAGTCGTTTTGACGACCGGGGAATTCGTCCTGAACTTCACGGGAGGCTCGAGTTGGGACTTCAAGAAGCTGCTGCCCTCTCCTGGGACTTGTGGCAAAGAGTCCAGGTCCCAATAAAGGTTGAAGAGATTCTTCCGTTTGACAATGGGAGGCTGAAGAGCCTTGGCAGCGGCGTTCCGGCCTCGCCAAACGGATCCTGGAATTCCGAGGCTGTCATCGCTGGCCAGGCTCTCGGTATCAGCACAGGCATCTCCCGCGATTCCGGACTTCAGCGATTCAGCGTCGTTCGCGATTTCTTCTAAAGGTATACGGTAAGTCGCTGTTGTCTTCTGATATCAGCTCACCTTTATCAGCGCCCGATAAGAAGTGGTTCATTTCGGAGCACCACGAAATGATGTCATTCTCCACTTCGGATGCCATCAGCGCGTTCTTCCGATCTCCGGCCGAAAACGCAACTTCCATGACGGTCTTGCCTTTCTTCGTGGTCTTCAGATTCGCCGACTGGATCGTTAAGGAGTTCGTTTGTACATTAGGTCCAGCCTGTTTCTGGATATCCAGTCGAAGATTCGAATTTGTATCCTTTCGAACAATGCAATAGCGTTTCTTTATGCTCTAAAGATCAGAAAGATTAAACTCCGATAATCCAAAGAAAGTCCCACCTTCAGATTATCGAGAATTCCCACATCGTTGGGCAAAATCATCAAATATCCTTCCCGTAATGTTTCGTCTTTGGATTGGAATTGGTTAACGTCGGCCTGAAATCCGTTCCTTAGATAAGTTCATCGATTAAGAAATCTTACAGCTTTTTCATCTTCGGCGAGATCGCTTTCAAATACCAGCGGTGGTAATTCTTCGCTCGCTTTGGGGCTGAAAAATGGAACTTTAAAAAGAATCTAGCACAGAATTACTTACGTTTGATACTCGTAATCACCGGAGAATTTGGCGTAATTGAATCGAATCGTCCTCGGAGGATGGGAATAGTGGCTGAGGCATTCTTGGGTAAGCAGCCAGGAAGCTTGGTTCGGGTCGATGTCCAGTTCCGCTGGGGACAGGGAGCGCTCATCGTTGAGGTGGATCTCCTGAAAAGGGAATTT
>KN167319.1:32271-46484 GCA_000757745.1 Steinernema scapterisci
ACTTTGCGTGACTTGAAAGCTCACTCTTAATTATTTCCTCCAAAACGCAACGTTCCAGCGCCGGCGCCAGAGCTCTTCCAACTTGGTCCCGCAGCGAAACCGAATTAAAGGACGCTGAACACGCAGGGGAGTCGGGAACGGAGCGGGCCATTAGCCGAATTTGGCGTTGCGAGATTGCTTGTTCGAGACTTGCTTGTCTTCTTGGTCTTTCTTGGTCAATGGGAGATGGCGGGGAGAGTCCATTGATTGTCGTCGTCGTTTATTGGCCACGTTTATTTCATTTTCCTAAATAGGCTGGTTTATTCGGTTCTCCGGAGGGTCTGTCGTGCAGTCTGTCTTTGGACGGATTTGGGATTGAGAAGGTCCGTGATGGGCTGGTTTCCTTAATTTGGGTCTTTTCAATTTGGCTGTTTTGTCCGTTTTTATGGTCCAAGGCTTGTATTTCCGGGTTTCCGTTACGGCTTATCTCCGACCCTTACAGACCTCACCCTACGAACTGTCCCAGCAGATTCCGTAAATCCAGCGAACCCGGCCAATCCATAGAACACTCCATGTTTACGTGACGTTGAACAGTTCTGTGAACACTCTTCTTCCCCAATCATCCGTAAATCAAATCAAACCCTGTCCTTCACACATCGTCTGTCATTTTCACGAGTTCGGCGAATTGAATCTTTGCTTGTTTCTGTTTTGGGAAGAGAACCTAACTCGATTTGGGATTCTCTTCTCGTTGCGGACGGAATAAGCAACTCTGTGTTTTTTCAAGTCTTTGAGCACTTGGAATGGGGAAAACCTAATTAGTTCGAAGGGATGTCCTTGCGAGGGGCTTTGTTTCATTGTTCTCGGGGTTGGGAGAGGAAGGAACGTGGCTGAGTTAGGCAGAAATCCCAAACTGAAGCTAACTGTCGGAGTTGACAAACCCTTCGTCACCTATTAATGTTCCCCACGTCGCCTTCCCGTTCCACCAGGAAGTGTTCCCCTCGCCTCCCCTGCAAGTGCACACTCCTTTTTACAACCCATTAATACGTCAAGCCAAAATTAACAGCGCCTAGAAGAAGCGGCCAATTAACGTCCTCCGAGGCACCGATGAATTCTGCGGAAGATCCGATTTCGTGCCTCATTTCGCCTCAGCGGTCCCCGGGACCACCTTCCTTATTCGTGCAATTAAAAACAGGAGGCAACTGCAAACGAAGCCGTAAATTATTCATCCGCGTCAATCAACTCGCTTTTCAAGTTGCCTCTATTAGCCACTCCATAAAAATGATAAATGAGTCTCCTCTGCTGCTGCTGGCTGCGCGTACCCACCCAGCCCCGACTCTCAAAGACTCATCCCCGGTCCAGACGTGCGTGACAGCCGTGTTTGGATCTTCCAGAATTCGCGTTTGTGTTCCTCAAACTCGCCTAACTAACTCGTTTTTCCAGAAACGAACTCGCGCCGCCACAAGAGGCACCTGCACGAGGCGCGTCCCGAGACGAGAGTGCTGCACAACTGTCACGCCGATGGGCCGAGCGGCTCGCACCATTCGATGATCTCTCCCACTTGCCGCTTTTGATGTGAGTATTTATTAATCCAAAGGGCGTCGTCCTCGTCTTCCTTGTGCGTTCGTTCGAACTCGGTGACCCGGCTTTGTGACTTACGCCCCGCTGGCGCCCATGTGCGCGCGCGAGAGAGAGAGATTCCCTGAGGAGTTCGTTTATTCAATTTTGTAGCTGTCAGCAGTAGCGACAAGAGAGCGCCACGGCAAGAAGCATCGTATTGCGGCGGAATCGCCGATATGTTGCATGTTTATGTGGTGAGTCTTTTCTGGGTAATTAAGGGTTGACGGGGTTCCTATCTGAGGACGTTGAATCTTGTTTAAGCTTTAGAACCACAAAAGGAGAATTTGGACATCTTTGCTCAAAGCTAACTTTGTGTTCTTTGGGCCTGAGCCACTTTGGTTCTATAGCTTCAATTTAGGACGTGGAAACTTTGTACTTGCCTTATTTCGAGACTTTCCAACTCACAAATGACGTTATTTTTGAATGCCTAAGCAGCAACATGGTCAGTTATTAACTGAATTCTGTGGGCGACTTGCCTCAAAGCCATTGTGTCTTGGCTGGCCTCAAAAGCAGAGGATTAAAGCCGATCCTCAAACACTAACGCGTACCTACGAACCCTAACCTCAACTTCACCGTTCCTCAGATCCTTTATTGCCCTGTTCTAACGTAATCCTTCCAGATAAGCTAGAAAATGCCCGGCAAGAAACGTCATGGTCCGTACGATATAATTGCCGAGGACATTTACGACTGTCGCGTCCCGTTGCACAACGAGATCGCCTACCAGCATGGGATCCATTTCGAGGCCAAGGTAAGCGCCTGAAGCTGGCGGCGACGGCAACGTCGCTGCCCCCAGAGTCAATTTATCACAAAAAGCAACATTTGCAGTACATCGGCAGTATGGAGATCCTGCGTCCGGGGACCCGTATAGAGATCGTCGCCGCAATGCGGCGAGTTCGAGTAGGCGATCGATCTTGATGATTAATGACCCTAAACTCTCTGTCTGTTTCAGTACGAGTTCAAAGCGAGAAATGTGCCAAAACGACCCGTCGACATCACAGTTTCCGTTGACGGGGTTAAGGTTGTGGCTAAGAGAAGCAAAGTGAGTTTCGACGTGTTTCACGTTAAGGGGATGGGGTAGAAACGACTCGATTTCAAGGTTTAGAGACAGCTGGGCATTGTTATTGTTACACTGGGAGACGCTGGACGGACAGAACCTCAAAGACCAAGATTGTCCGGTTTTGGCCGAATTAGGAGATCCAGTCTTAGCGCGACTTGGGGACTGGAGACTTCCTAAGATCCTAAAACCCGAATTTTCCCACAATTCCAGAAACCCGTAAAACCTTCTTTATTTCATCAACGTTATTTTCGGCCAGATCAGTGCATTTTAACGATTTTGTTTATCCCTCGAGAATCGTTAAACGGCGATCGGATGCTCCGATCCGAAATTCGCCGGAATCGATTGGTTCCCAAGATAACATAAAATCACTTTTTTGGATTATTCTAAAAGCGGCGCCCCGAAATCGATCTCGAAAGCCAGTCCCTCTCCTCCCCCATCGCATGCATCATCATCGAAATGACAATTCTCGCACGTTGAGCGACAGAAATCGCGCCGCCGTCCTCCGGCAACCTCCGGCAACCTTCGCCAGCCGGTCTCCTGTTTATGCGAGAACCGTCAAAATCTAAATTTCTGACGCATTTGCCGTTGTAAAGAGTCTTTGATGCCTGCACCGGGCGACTTTATTGAGGGGTTCAGGTGGTGGGGAGCGTCCGATTCACAAGAACCACGAAACGTGGTAGTTTAATTAAGGATTGGGGTCCAGAACTTGGGTCGGAAAATCCTATCCGTATCCATTCTACCTTGAATCTTAGAATACGACTTTGGCTAAGAGTCTATCAATAACGAAAACCTAAATTTCAAAGATCCCAGGAAGATCGGCAAATCCTGGCCCAAGACCTAATCGAACCTAACCCCATTTTCCTGCAAAAAATCGATGGGAAAACAAAACAGCAAACGACGGTGTCCTTGTCAACTTGTTTCCCTCACAAAACGACACAAGTCAAACGATCTGACGTCAGCAGTCGCGACAAAAATTGATGTTATCGCCACAAAGTAATCTAATATCCTGACAACCGGCGAAGCGATGCACATGTTCTCCCGTGGATTATCAGGTTTTCCCTGGTTGTCCCAGGTGGGAATTTCGAGATACGATAATCACGCACACACTAAAGAAATCGGACCTTGGAATCTCGAGCTAATCTTGGACCTGGTTTCAGAAACAGATGAAAGAACAGACGTGGGATGAAAGCAAACTTCTCGTTATGCATCACCCTATTTATAGGTAACCTGAGCGCTGGGAACTAAGCTTGAAAGAGGCATTTTCAGAATATTCTACGTATCTCATGATTCCCAGGATCTTCAAATCTTCTCATACATTGCACGGGACGGGCCTTCCAACTCCTTCAAGTGCAACGTCTATAAATGCTCAAAAAAAGTAAGTTTCCAAGATCTTGACGCTCTGAAAATTCTCTCCGAAATCCTCAAAAACAATCTTAAATCCGACTTACCGAGATATCTGCCAGAGTTGATCCCCAAGAACTGAGACCCACCAAGTCCTCTCCTTCCTCTCTTCCAGACTTCTCCCAAACCCAAAAAACGAAACAATTGATTGAGCCACCCACTCTTGCAAGCCTAAAAACTGATTTTTCCAACACCCCGAGGTGCAAATGGGGTCCAGAACTAATTGATTAGGTCACTGTTCAAATTCATCTATCTCCGATTCGCATGTTTTTCTGATGTTCTGGGCCCGAAGGGATCAGTTCTTGGAGTTGCTGGAACTTATTGAGCCTGGCAAGGAGGTTTTTGCCACAGGGCGGTACAATAATGAGGTGCAGGCTATTAGGAGAATGCGGAAATTGTGTCTACGGGTCTCTTAAAGTGCTTCTTTTTATGTTTGCTGACCTGCACCTTACGATGTCTTCTTGGGAACCCTGTTTAAATCCTGATTGTCCTGGCAGTGGATGGCCTTGTCCAGCCTTTGAAGCTACAGGGTCAAAGAGCCAGGTCTGCGGCACTGTTACTCCATACCGGCATCTGTCCCTCTTGTCCTAAACCTTCCCAAGCCAAGAATTCCAACGGCCAAGATCTGGATACCAGATCAAGTCTTGAAAGTACACAATTCCATGTTTTCCAGCGTGACTTGTGAAACCCCAGTTTCAGCCTGCACGTTCCCCTCTTCTCCTAACCAAAGACCATCAGAAATCCACTCTTTCGGCTCCGAAATCCACGACCTTACGATTAATCTCCAAAATGTGTGTCCAAGACAAATTGCTTTGCCCTCTTGTGGTCGATCGCTCCTCCGACGTCACCCCGAATCACTCCCAACGCGTATCCTCTGCAAACCCTCGTCATGCGTCAAAGCCACACCACCACCGTCGTCAACTGATCCAATTAAAGGTGGTGCAGTGAACAGATGTGCTGGACAATTTTTCGCTCCGGAGAGGGTGGATTTATATGCGAGACAAAGACGTCATAGACGAGATCTCGAGCAGCAGGATCCGCATCCTCGTCACCACCATCATCATTATCAGGGACGACCCGCAGCGTTTATTTTAAAACTATCGCTCCGGGATCGGTTTGCGTCATCGCGGCGACGGCAACGACGACGACGAAGCCCGGAGATGACAAGAAGAACCCAGGAGGGGCCGCCGGAGAGTGTGCCGCCGGAGGACGGGAGAGGAGATGCCCGGCCGCGAAGCCCAGATCAGCCCGGACGCGTCGCCAGGCCGCGGTCGCTCGGCGACGGCAGTTCTTAGTTCTCCTCGATAGTGTGTATGTGAGTGTGTAGAGAAACGTGAGCTCACACAATCACCGGCGCCTGGGAACCGCCGCGGGCCGTCGACAGTTGCTTCAGGAAACGCTCAAGAAGAAGACGGAGATCTTGGCCATCGCTTCCTGTCATCGTCCCCGTCCCCGTCGTCGTGGTTGTGCCAGAACGCGGCGCGGCGGCGGCGACAACCGCCGCCAAGAAGCAGAAGAAACACGAAGCAGGAGCCCGTGGCGGTGGGACGAGGGCCTCTGCGAGCTGGCGAGCGAGCGGACGCCGCTGCCGCATCGTGGCATCATCATCATCGACCGTTTTTCTTGATTCCGCTCTTGTGTGCTCTGCTACTACTTTTTATTATTTTCGTCCTCCTCGCCGCCGTTTTGTCGTAGAGTCGCCCCGCGGCTTCAAAAGCGCCCTCCCCGGGAGAGGGAAGACGATGATAACCAGGAGGAGAACTGCTGAATAAGCGGCAAGAGGCCTTTCGATCCCTCGTCCTCGGCCTCGTTTCTGGCGCCCTCCCCTCGTTGGTCGTCGCTCTGTCATTTTCTATCGTGCCTGCAGCGCCCAAGCATTATATACAACACCTTGAGAAACACGCTTTCCTTCCAGGCTTCACCACCACTTCCTGCTTCTCCCAGGCTCTCCACTCACTGCTCCAGCAGCCCCAAATCCGCTGGCGTGCGTGCGTGTGCACCTACCGTATTCCGCGCGCCTATTCCCGTCATCGTCGCCGTGGTCCACCTGATTACTCCCGCACCCCGCTGGAAACCCTCCCCGGGTGGTGGTGGCCAACTGGGCACGCTGCCCGATGGATGAGCCGACGAGCAGCCGAAGCCTCCGAAACCGTAGCGTAGCAGAAGAGGCCGGCGGAGCCAGAAGAGATCCGGAAGATCCAGAAGCCAAGGGGCGAATATGATTCGTCTCACCCACGACGGGGCCGACAGCGACGACCCCGCCGCTGCGGGATGCTCCGAGGAGCAGAGATTCTACTATCTGAGGCTGATGGCGAAGCCCGGGAACAAGGACGAGCCGAGGAAGATGAAGTTCACGAGATGGAGTGCGCCCAAGCCGTTTTATATGAGTGTCGACGACGATCCTGAGCTTGAGGTTGAGCAATTGGTCTCTCTTAGCCTTAATCTTTCTTAATCTCTTAATATTGAATATCCTGGAATTGGTTGGACCCTCTAGTCATGAGTCCTAGTTCACTTTTGACTTGGCTCTAGCTTAGCTTGAAACCAAACTTCCAAAACCTCGATTTCTCCGTTTCCCAGACCCACAAAATCTGTCTCTTCAAAACCCCAATTTCCGCCGCTTTCCGGCTACAAAACCAACATTTCACGATTCATAAATCTCCTCCACCCTGCAAACCTCCGGATAATTTGAACAATTTGTTCTCTTCTGCTGCCGCAGTGCCGACTCGGCCGTGAATGATTTATCTCCTGTTTAGAGTCAAGCGATGCGGGTCGTCAGAACAATAGGACAAGCGTTCGAAGTGTGCCACAAGCTGTCGCAGGAGCAGATGCAGGAGAAGCTTCAGGATGAAGCGGAACTCGCGCCGAGTACTCCGATGCGGGCGAAAGGTAATTTCTTGGGTTTTTCGTAAACAGAGGTGTGAGGTGGGTACTTGAAAATCTGGGATCCTGGAACCGGTATAGAGATAAGGTCCGCAAGGTAAACGGAGATGGAGATCGGCCGGTGCCTAGGATAAAAATTCTGACAGCGCCTTAGAGAGTGACGTAGGCTACCGCGTGCAAATTTTAACGGCCGTCCACCTCTGACGTCATGTTGGGTAGATCGCAGCGTTGATTAGCTGTTGCCGAACGTGCAGCTTTGTTCTGACGTGGCTTAAGAGTGAGAGCTGGTTTTTCTTAACGATCGAATCTTGGGATCTCGGTGCAGCCTGACCCGTTATGCCGCGTGTTCCATCTTTTCGTGGGCTAGGTTGAGAGTGGATGACCCATGGCTCAATGTAACGGATCAATTTCGACTTCAGACCCGAATCCGAACCAAAATCTGATTCTTGGCTTTTCAAATGCAGATCCAAATTCCAAAAAGAGTCCGATCTGAAATCCCTAAACCGCCATTTCTGTTCTCGACTCAGTCCTGGGAACTGATCTGCAGAAGGTCGCAATATTTGGGTTTAACGACTTAAGTGACCAAGCTGCCTCTGATGCTTGAAACACTCAAAATCAGGATTTAGAGGTTCACTATCAGTCCTAGTCCTAGATCGGCCATATTCAAATAGGATTTCCAGCCTTCCCAGTCGCGATGCCCATGTCCAGGTCGCTCACATCCAGCTCCCCCATGGTGTAGGCTAGGCTTCTAGGCTGGTCCCACGCATCCCATTTCGATTTTGATTTCAAAACTTCAAAGCGCAAAATTCTAGCTCACCCCTTAACTTGAGTTCTCATATACCCAGCTCCCCAATCCTTTTCAAACCAAAGAATGCCTCTTGAAACACGTGCATCCTTAGAAGACACCAAGAATCAGAGACCGGAATTCAGATTCCCTCACCCTCCAAAACCCGAGAAATAATTCAGATTCCTGTTTATCCCCCCAAACGTAATAAGATCAATCAATACCAACCCCTCGGTTCTTCCGCTTCGTCCCCTTTGATTCCCTGCGGCTTCTTCCTCCCAAACTTTGGGTCATTAATTAAAAGTCGATTAGTTCCACAACTCGTTATGCTTTGTTTACATTCTGAGGTTTTTGGTTCCCCAGAAGCGGGCCGAATCTGTCGTCGTAAGATCCCTCTCAACGGCGGTGGTGGTATAGTGGCGGCAGACATTTGTCACGGCGGCTATCAAAACAACTAATTGATTGCGATGGAAGAGGGAAAAGAAACTCTCGATCCATCTCGAGCCGCCGCCGGAGTTCCGCCGCGGCGTCGTCGTGGTCCACCGCCGACGGCGCCCGCCGATGTCGCGGCGGGAGCCCGACATGAGATCGCAAGATATAGCACTCACTCTGTCATCGCCACCCGCTCGCCATCAGTCAGTCGCAGCAGCTTTAGACCTCGTTTTTCGTCCCTCCCTCTGTTCCACGTTCCGGACCAGTTTCCCCTCAGCGTTCGAGACTATCCCCACCATTCGCCACCGCCTGCACCATGCTCCTCTGCAACCGTTCTGCCCTAAAACGTAGGGATAGCTGTCCCCAGCTACCTCGGCCTCCACTGGACATCGTCCCCGAATCTCCAGCATTCGATGGACGTCGTCGTAAGGCCACCACAAGCTACTACTCACATCCGGTCTCCAGCGCAATTCTAAATTCAGTTTCAGTTTCGGGCTCCATGATCAGCGAAGAAGACGCCGAGCAGCTCGAGGCGGAAGACAAGCTTTCGGCCGTGGAAGAGGTCTCTAGAACACCGAGTCCTGTCCGGTCGTCCCAGCAGCCGTCCACCTCCACTGCCTTCACCGCCAAACGACATTCAATAGTGAGTAGCCCCTGTCCGAACCCCAAAAACCGCGTTTCTTTTCAGTTTATGCCCAGGAAAGTCAGCTCGGACGTGTCTTCCAGCCAAAGCACCGCCATCGAGAACCAGCCCGGTCAGGGCCCGGTTCCCTCTTCGTTCGTTCCGCTGCCTCAGCCGCCAACAGCTAAAGTCGATGCTCAAGGAAAAGCTATTCCTGCTCAAACTGCTCAGCCCTTGCAAGCTCAACCGTAAGTTCACTTTTCCCCTAATCTGGAAAGATCTAAACAAGGTTCTCGGGGGCAGGATAGCCTAGGAATGATGACTCACCAGTCTGGCTTCGAAACCCATAAATTTCCCGGTATTTTCGTGCACTTTTGAAATCTCACTTTCTCTCCTTATCAGCCTGTCCCATCGGCGACTCTTTGTCTTCGCCATCGCCGCCAGGTGGGAATGTTTTCGTTGTCAATTTGTAACAGAAAACCCGTGAAAAGTGACTCTGTTTTTGTTATCTCGAAGTCGCCGCTCCCAAACAACTCAAGAAGCGTGCGTCGTACATCGTTTGTATCGCTCGAGCCTCTCCTCAGATCCTCGAAAACGCTATTTTTGAGCCATTTTCGAGTTAAGGAGATTCGCCGCCGTTAAGATAAGAAAAATGGAAGCCAATGAGACAATTTGTGTGCACTCAAATGAGCTGTTTGCCACGTCTCGCCGGCGGTGACTCGCCTCTGGAGTCTCCTCCGAGTACTACGTTTGCCCGCCACGAGACAGGGTGACCTCATTAACTTGCCTCGTGAGTGGACCCAGATTGCTTGAAACACATAAATCGTGCTGAGAAAACAAAAACGGAATCTGGTCGAGGACACCAAAGTCCTCGTGACGTTGTCCTCCTGCCCCGAGACTCACGTTCCGTGAGTTCCGAGAGGTTAGGCGGATTAAACCTGAAATCGAGATCAAAGAATCAGCTGTTTGATTGGAAAGAAAAACATTCGCTGTCACATGACACCGCATAAAATATGACATCAAAGGAAGAATTGAGGAAGTGGACGGGATCCGAAACAATAACGATTTGTCGTCATTCCAGGAACTACGGTATTGCTTCCGGCTCCAATACGTTACCGCATTCGCACACTTGGAATCCCCAAATTCCGATCGCCGCATTCCCGTCAGTACAATCTTTGGACGCAAACGCTCAGCAACAGTACGCTTCTTACTATCCAGTGAGTTTCGTTCCTGGCTCTTTCTTCCCTAATCTCAGGTTTCAGTTCCAAATGGGACCCTTAATAGGTCCCTCGGCTTCAATGCCGTACGGACTCAGCTCGCCTGTCATGATTAGCCCCTACGCGACGCTCCAGATGCCTCATCACTCGCAGGTTCCAACGACCTCGGCCGGGGCGACCCAGCAAGAACAAGCCCAAGACGGTGCCGGCAGCGGAGATGAGCAGATGAGAGGAAATGTGCCTACGGCGCTGCAGTTGACGAGGTCTTTAGATCAGGTGAGTCTTTGGCGTCACAATCGCGCTCTTTGGATCTGTTTCTGGTTGTCAAAGGTTCGGTTCCCAAGCTCAAGGTCTAAGGAAGCGATGGCTTGAGATACACTCTGAACCCCAAAAACAATTCGCATGTTTTCTTATCGTCTAGGCACTAAATCATCTTTCCTTCCTCAGATTTATGGCCTCTCCTAACCGAATCCTTCTTGTTTAGTACAACCAACAACTAATCCGCTCCCAACTCGACCAAGCCCAACAGTCGGCACAAGTGGCCAGTTGCCAAGTCCAGCTCCTCAGGGATCAGCTCACGTCGGAGACTACCGCCCGCATCGAGGCTCAGGTTTGTTTCATGAGAGACATGTAAACACGGCTTACGTCGCGATTTCAGTCAAGAACACACCAGCTGTTGAACACGAACCGAGAACTGCTCGAACAGGTCCAGGCGCTCGTGGCCAGGTTGCAGAATTTGGAGACGAAGATTACCAGTGAGATCCAGAATGCACCGGTGAGTCAACTTTTCCGGTTTTCGTGGCAGGTGCCGGGGGACAGGAAGCGTATGTTATGATTAAGGATCACTCGGGACACCCGAGGTGTTACGTCGAGATTGATAACCTGCACGGAGCCCAACTGCTGACTTGGGAGTCGCTGGGCTATTTCGGGGGCAGGAATATCATGTGGTCCTGGGTTCTGGTGGAATTGGATAAACATTGATTCCCCATCCAAAATATTACTTAAAGAGTCCGATTTCAGATTCTCCAGTCCTCCAGCAGACCCCCAGAATCCCGAACGATCTACGAGCGAAGAAAAGACGAAGCCAGGTTACCCGGTCCAGCTCCTATCAACCCCCAGAAACCATATCAGGTGAGTAAATCTTTTGTTTGATTTTTCCTGAATTCTCCTTTTCCAGCTTCAAACCCTCGCCGACCTCCGCGCCGGCTCCCTCCCTCCCAAAGCTGCCGAACCCACGCCGACCACCAAACGCCGTCGCCGCGGAGGCGAAGACCCTGGCGCCAGAACGGAGCCAGAATCAGCCACCGAAGACACCACCGACTACAGTAGTTCGGACCAGTACGAGGGAGCGACGGCCCTGAAAGGACCCAAGATCGGAGGCCCGGAATCCAACTACCCGAGCTTGAACGTCCTCATGGCGAATCCGCAAGCGGCCATCAACAACGTCGCCGACTTCTTCACGATGAATCCTTTCCCAGCGGCAGCCGCCGCGGCGTCTTCGAAACCTCTGAACATTCCTCAGAGGCTAATCGAAGACGACGAGCAGCCGGGAACTTCGCAGTCATCCCCGACGCTGCCTAAGAAGAGCATCGCCGTTGGGAAGGCGCGCGGAGTTCTGGGGAAAGATCGCGAGTTCTCGCGGATGTCCTTCAATCCGAAGCTTCGCGCGGCGGAGGAAAAGGCCAGGAAGGCGACGATCGCGGGGTCGTTGGGAAGTGAGGATCCTCCGCTGCCAGGCGAGGAGACGCCGTTGGCCGATGAACCCACAGGTGAGGAGAATAGATCTTAGAATTTTGATTTCTGAACTTTGAATCTGACTTAAAATCGATCTTGCAACCGACAAAAGAGCAAAGAATTTCGGCAAAAATACTCTGGAATTCATGAAATTTCTAAAACAGTTGTTTATGAGGTGTTCGGGTCAACAGAAGTGCAGCTACACAAAGTTCTTAAAGGGAGTTGTTGTAGAGGCACAAAGATCACAGAATCGGGGCGATTTCTAAGGGTCAGTCAGGTCATCCTTGAATTCTTGGGTTAATAACACATCCGGGAATAATCTAAAACTGAAGAATCGCGTTCCGAAATTCCACAAATTTCAGACAGACGAACTTATAAACACCTTTAAGATCTGGATTCGCTTATCAGTAGGTACTCTTCGTACTAGATCCAGCTTCGCTGACCTTCTTTGGCTTCCACTATCTCTCTGAACTTTTTCCTAGATTTCTAATCGAAACTACAAGAGCTTCGTTAACCTTTCGAATTCTCTCGATTGGTTCTAAGCTATGATCTCTTTCAGAGCTTCCCGAAACGCCATTCTCTCAGCGGAAATTCACGAACATCTCTGAGGATTACACGCGCCGGAGACAGCGCGACAAGCCCGAACGCCGGAGCGGAAGCATAGTGGGCCGCCCGACGCCCGCGAACCTTCCGCCTGCTTCCTCGTCCGTGGTCACGGCGATGTACCCGCCAGTGAAGGTGACACAGCCTTTAATGCCCCAGGTAAGATCGCTCGTTTCGCTTGCTCGACGCTCATAACAATTCTCTTTGCTTTGAAGCCCAGCGTTGACGTGTTCCGCAAACGAACCCTTCGCGCGATGTCCATGGATCTCGACGAGAATCCGCTGCTCGAAAGCGGCGGCGCCAAAGCCAACGGTCCGGTGCGCTCTGCCGCCGCCCCCGGCGGCGCCTCGGGCGCCTTGGACAAGCAGCTGAACAACACCTACTGGAGCCTGGTAAGGAGGAAAATGACCGAGTTGCCGAGGATTCGACAGAGCTCTTTACAGGACTCACCCGTGGTGCGGAAGCACTCGATGGGAACTCTTGGAAGCGGCGGAGGCGTTGCGGAAGACTCGCTGAACAACAACGAGGGCGGCGGCGGCAGGGCGCCGCTGATGCCGGATCCGGACTCCGTTCGAAGGTTCATAACCCCGCTTCGGTAGAACTCTCCTAACCGGAATCTCTCGTTTCAGCCGTAACTCGCAGGTCGACCAGAAAAAGATCCTAACCGACCCGAACGTGCTTGCGAAACTAACCAAACGCGATGGCACGGCGAATCCTCCGGTGCAGCAGCGGATCGGAAACGGCGTTCCGTAGAGCTCCTGGGCGCGAAGACTCTAGCAGCCCTCTACAGTACCCCGTCGTAGTTCGTTCTACCCTCCTCCTCCCCGGCGGCGGCAACGCAACGACCCGTCCGGGACCCCGAAAACTCAACAAGACGACCAGAAACATTCCGTGTTCACAGCGTTCTTTCGGCAACCACTTCTAGTCTCCAAGCATAGGCCAAATCTCCTTCCTCCTCCTCAACACTACCGTACCCACCCTCGCCCTCTCCGCTCTTTCGCTCTCTGTGATCAAACTTCTCTCTCTCAACTCAATCGACCGTATCATCATCTTCCGAAATCTGTAAACCATAGAAGTATTTATTATTTTCTCTCTCCACACGTCTTCCCCGACTTTTTGCTACGTGCCAAAAAGAAACAACGTGATCACTTTGTTATTGACTTCAATGATTGTTAAAACGAATCTAAAGCGAAAACTATCGGCAATAAAATATTGAAACTCGCCCGGCTTCTCCTCGCTTTCCCAGCAGGTTTCAAGGCACCGTTCGGGGGAACTTGTCGACGTTGTCAGAGGATCTTGCCGCGTTGACTCGGCGCTCGAATCGCGTCTTCTGGTATACTGTGCCTTCTGACTTTTTCGCAGCCTTCTTGACCTTCGAAGCTCGGCCATTTTCCTGGGATGTGGAGCTGACGGCGTGAGTTGGTTCCTCTTTTGGAGCGAAGGCGAAGCTTAAACGCCGATCTTCTCCTTCTAAACACTCACATTTATACACGTCAGAAAACTTGAATACTCACTCTCAGTGTGTCCAGGCAGAGAAGGGAATCTGTCAACGAGATCCGTAGATTGTGCGACGGTCGCCCGTCGATCAAATCGCTTGTTCAGGACTTCCGAAGTTTCAGCGACGATTTTCGACATCGCATCCTCCGATATGGTCTTCTGGGTCTTTGCGTTGTGACCGGCGGTCCAATCGTCCTTAACAGCAGTGAATCTTGGATATCGTTTCGCTTCTTCTAAACTTCCATCTTTATCCAAGTCCACCATTGTTAGAATACAAAACTCACGTCCAAGTCGTCCCCGCTGGGGTGCGAATCCGTCCGCGTGGCCCCTGTAGCGCTTCGAGGATCTTCGCTGTTCAAATCGGTTCTTCTGGTTTCCGACGGCTTCTGA
>KN167319.1:59298-72178 GCA_000757745.1 Steinernema scapterisci
AAAAGCGATTTTTCGCTGTCCATCGAGCAAACGACTCAAACGAAATTCGGAGCGGAAATAGTGTCGAAAACAAGCGAATACCGTTGAGAACCGCCTTGTTCAGCCAACGGCTTCAGATCTTCCGTCTTCGGTAGATGTTGAAGTCCTTCGGGAGCGTTGACGGTCGGGCCGCTTGGTGGTTCTTCGAGAACGTCCGATGGGAGGCTAGCTTTGTCGCTCCCAGCGTCTTCCGCAGCTTTGTTGATTTCTGAAAATCTCAATAAATCCCTGTTCTGCACTGCAAGAACTCACGTTCCGATGGCACCGATGGGGAGAATAGGTCGACGAAATCGGCGAACTGCTCGCCTTCCAACTTCTGCAACGTCTTCACGTATTCGCGTTCCTTGGCCTTCCGCTTCTCGAGTTTCTTCTTTCTTCTCTTCCGGGCGCTTCTGGAAACTCGTCGAACATCGGCATTCTTCGCTGCTTCTGGAACGCCCTTCAATTTCGCGGAGTCGGCGACGGGAGGAGCGTCGCCGGCCGATGGGAGAGCGCTTCGACGCTGCTCAGATGCGGCCATCTTCTTGCGCGACTTTCCCTCATCTAAACGAGAAAATTAAATTCAAAAAATACGCAACAAAACTCACCATTTATGCACAACTCACGTTCCTTTGATGGTTCCAGGATGCCGGTGTTTCGCGCTTCAGCGGCGGCTTGATCCAAGGCGGCGAGGGTCGTCATCGAAGAGCGGCTTCGGGGCTGGCGACCGACCGGAACGAGCGGCGAAGACCAAGTGAAGATGAAGCGCCCTTTTAGTCATGTTCCCAGACTTCGGGTTGACTTCGAGACTTCTGAAAACAGAAAAAGTCTGATTAAAGACGCAGAATAATGCCTAACGCGACAGAATATTCCAGACACTATTCGGAAAGAGACCTCGACAGATTCGCGATCTGATTAGCTCAAGAAATCGTCCGTCTGAGACTTTTTGTGTCTGATCAAGCGGCGTCTGAAGCGGTGAATCCAGAACACCATCGAACACCTTCAGCGAAAGCGTCGCATAGGAAATCTTGCGTGGCGAGCGAGAGGAGCAAAGATTTCGTATTCTTGAGGTATTCGGCCAGTTGTGCCTCGTTGCGTCTGCGCTGCAGGCACGTCTTCAGAAGCTGTTCACGTGGTATCAAGGACGAATGACCGACCGGTTCGCCGAAGTTCAAATGTCTGAAAATGGCGTGAATCCAACAAAAACGCTTCTCTGGTTTCTGTCTGACACAACGGTGAGACGTCTAGATGGAGCGGCCTTCGGCAAGTTTTCCTCATTCGACCAGGATGCAACGAGCGTGGACGGTCGGTCGCCCGAGTTACTGCGGCCGCCTCCCGTGAGTCGTCCAAGCGTAAGTCGAGCGCGATTCAAAACTTGAAGACAATGGTGAAGCAGACTAGGTGATCAGTGTCAACGAATAATGTTGAAACCTGCTGCTGTGCGAAAATAGAGCAAAGTCCAAAAAACCATTTCCTGCAGCCTCTCCTTTACAAACCACTTATCAGGGCTAAGAGGCACCAACTGAGAATGCTAATCATCGAGCACTCAAGCTAGAATCTTCGCTGTGATAAACCACAAAACAAAAGCCTATCTCCAATCAGCTGCCAGTCAAGTTTGCTATCATGCAATTCGTGATCGTGCTCCTCGCCTCGCTGATCTTCGCCACTGCGGAAGTGATTCCAAAGAAATGGCGCTTCAACATCACTTACAATCGCCGACCACTTGAGTTTGAATGTTGAGCTATTTAGCCAGCTTAATTTGGTGTTTCTAGGCTCGCTTCTCATCACTTTCGTCACAACCGAAAAGACTGGGGAGTGATCACAGGCGGCATGAATATCGGAACACCGATCCAATCCAGCCTGTTCGTCTTGGACACGACCTCTGGTGACTACGAAGTCACGCTCTGTCCCAACACAGATCCGGCTCCGATTGTCGGAGGATGGCCGTCATGCTTCCATGCGATGAATTCCACGACTTTCAAACGAGAATCGGATACTGTAGGCTCGGATATTATGATGGTACGCCAACCCTCTGCTTATATGTTCACCGACCTGACTGTTCTTAGGACTACAATAGCACCTTCGTCATCCGCAAGTACCCCACAATGCATATGGGGAAACTAGGCCTCGGCCCTCGAGGCTCTGCGACTCCTGGCCTCACTCCCTATCGGTGGGCAGATCTCTGTCGCAAAGGAATGGCATTCTGGGTCGGCTTGGACATGTGCATGTCGGATATGGAGTGCGGAGCAGTGGACCTGTGCCACGAAGACGCCAGCACGATATATTTGAGCACCACCTCCAGCAAATACTGGCAGATTCAAATCCAAGGAGTCTCTTGGGGGAAAACGAACGCAGCAGTGACTGGTCAGGCCGTCATCGACACCAACACCGACTACATCGGGATGCCCAAGAAGTACCTGACCAAGCTCGTCCAGGCCAACGGAATCTCCTGGGACGGACTCTACGGCGCTTATACCATCGAGTGCAACGCGACCGACTCCCTTCCGGAACTCCACTTCAAGGTCGAGGGCGGATCGCTGACCATCCGGCCTGACCAGTTGGTCTACATTCAGCGCCCTCTCGCCAACGGCAAATGCGTCCTGAATCTCGAGGATTCTCTGTACGGATTTGGGCCGGAGTGGTACCTTGGAGTCCCGGTGGTCCAGGACTACTGCATGACCTTCGATTACGATCACGGGAAGATTGGATTCACGAAGAACTACCGTCATATTAACGGCCATTGTGGAGTTATCAAATGATCGGAATCGGACGTAATTAAACGTTACGAGGGAACTCGTTTCCCACGTCACCAAGCAAAGAGTAGCTGAACCGACGAACTCAAAAACGCAACAACAAACAAGTTTATTTTCTTCTCGAAAAAATGCACATAAAATGGCAGGTTAAGTAAGCACCAGGCAAACAAAGTATCAAACAATTCAAGTTCTCCCGTGACGCGACAAAAATGTGGTCAACTTTTCGGCCAGCAGCGATTCCAAGCTTTCGACAGTTCTGGTACTGTGGAGATTTTCGGTCCTGTTCATCAGTTGCGTCAATGCGTTTCCTAAAACGATAAAACTAGTTGGGTTTCCATAATCCTGACTTACTCGAAACTTCCAAAGCGCACATGCAAAGGTGGTGGCAAAAGTCACACGGGACGCTGGGACCCGAATGAGGCACGAACCCGGAATCTGCTTGCCAGTGAGGAGTCGTTGCACTCGATCGTCGAGGCGGGTTAGGATGAGGAGAGCCACGTCGGCGCTGAGCACGCGGAGGCGGGTTGGGATGAGGAGAGCCACGTCGGTGCTGAGCCCGTGGAGGCGGGTTAGGATGAGGAGAGCCACGTCGGTACTGAGCCCGTGGAGGCGGGTTAGGATGAGGAGAGCCAAGTCGGCGCTGAGCCCGTGCAGGCGGCAAAATTCTTCGCTGATCCCGTGGCGGAGGCGGCATAGGTTGGCGCGGACCCTCTGGCGACGGCGACATAGGAGGAGGAGGAACATACACGCGTTCATCTTGAGTCTCAGGAACCAAAGGCAGGAAATCCGTAACGCGACTTTTCGCCTTCTAAAATAAACCGGTAAATTTTCGTTGCAAGGTTAAAAGCCTACTTTGCGAACAGGGGAAGCAGAAGTACTCCGGTAGCTAGGACCAGCCTTATTCTCATCTTCCATGAGAGCTTGCAGGATCGACCGTTGTTGCGACGAGGACACTCGAGGCACCCTTTTTCGCGGGCTCACGACTCCACAGATCGCGTTGAGATATTCGATCTTTCCCCGATGCTTCAGGGGACAAGTCGGCCTTCCGTAGTTCATCCGGATTGTCTTCCATGCTTTGAAGATCGCTTCGTCCGAAACTGAAAAGATCGACCGTTAAAGAACCATTCAGAAAGCCAAAGAACTCACCTCCGGGACATTCCAGCTCCAGAATCGCCTTTGCCTTGTAGAAGGAGTCCTTCGCGTCGTCTGGGAGGTCAGCCAACGTGGTTCTGGCGTACATTTCGACGAAATACAAATCCGGAAACTGACCGACCACATCGATGAGGGATATTGTGGCTTTGCGACCATACATACCCGTCAACGATTGGGACTTGGCGATACTTCGGGCGCTCTGAAAAAGGAAAATGATGAAGTTGCCGCCGATCTGTGCTTACCCGAGTATCGTTGAAGAGAGGGACTGCATCCTCGCTGACGAGAGGGACTGCATCCTCGCTGACATGTTCAGCATCTTCAGGAACTACGTCATCTGGGCTGACGGTTCCACTTTGGTGCATTTCTTCTTGTGCCTAAAAACGGAATTTTAGAAAAGCCAAGTTTGCAGCGGGAACCAGGAAATTATCGTTATAAGGTTAAAAGCCTACCTTGCGAACACGAGAAGAAGAAGGGCTTCGGTAACTAGGACCAGCCTCATCCTCATCTCCCACGAGGGCTTGCAGGATCGATAGTCGCTGCGACGGGGACACTCGAGTCTCCCTTTTTTGAGGGCTCTCGAGTCCAAGTATCGCGTTGAGGTAGTCGACCTTTCCGCGATACTTCTGGGGACAGGTCGGCTTTCCGTAGTGCATCCGAATGGACTTCCAAGCCTTGAACATGGCTTCGTCCTGAACTGAAAAATTAAATCGTTTAGAACCCATTACCAAAGTCAAAAAACTCACCTCCGGGACATTCCAGCTCCAGAATCGCCTTTGCCTTGTAAAAGGAGTCCTTAGCGTCGCTTGGCAAATCGGCCAAAGTGGTTTTGGCGTACAATTCGACGCAATACAGATCCGGAAATTGGCCGACCACATCGATGAGGGATTTTGTGGCTTTACGGCCATAAATACCCGTCAACGATTGGGACATGGCGATGCTTCGGGAGCTCTGAAAAAGGAAAATGATGAAGTTGCCGCTGATCAACTAGTGCTTACCCGTGTACCGTTGAAGTGAGAGAATGTGTCCTCGCTGATAGTTTCAGCTTCTTCAGGAACTGCGTCATCTGGACTGACGGTTCCACTTTGGTGCATTTCTTCTTCTTCTTGCGCCTGAAAATCAAAATTTTAGAACTGTTTAAAAACAAAAATTTGGCTTCATTTCCCATCTGACTGAGGAGGTACTATCGAGGCAACCTTCAAAATGGCCTAAACCGAAGAAGCAACGCGAATTGGTAAAGTTCATCTCGATTCGAATTTGAACTCAACGTGATTCGTGGTTCGTCCAAAAGAACCAACGTTTGTTAAGCTACTCACCTCATCGATGTATTCGCGTGGAGGAGTGTCGAAGGCACTTCGCATATGAGGATCCGCCGGCATAAACGGAAACGACGTTTCGCGGAAGAAGTTTCCGGAGATGTCGTTTGGCTGACCGCCAGATGCATCGTCGACCACGAAGCAATCGTCGTCGCTATCGCTGTCAAGAACAATGATCTCTTCTTCTGCATGGGACCTAGAGATAGAAGGAGCGGCTTCAGGAGCTTCATCTCCACGGAACCCAGTGGCAGGAGGTGCGGCACCAGGATCTTCATATCCGCGAGAATTAGGCATATGAGGAGGATCAGCTCCAGAAGCTTCAACTTCACGGAGTCCAGCGTCGGGAGCAGCAGCTCCATTAGCAGATCCATGATTAGGAGGAGCATTAGCGTAATAAAAGACGCGTGGAGGAGGATCCTGGGCTTGAGCGTAAGTGTTCTGGCGGAGCACAGAGAGTTCCTCAGAGGTGAGGAAACTCATGCTCGACGTTGAAGGGTTAGATTCATCCGTATGAGTCGATAGTTGCGATAGGTGCTGCCGCTGGCACTGGTTTCGGAAATCTCGCCAAGCGTTGTAGGCGTCAATGTGGTACACTGAAAAAAAGTCAAAATTAAGGAGTGTTCCTTACCATTTCATGATCTCAAAGCCCTTCACAAGCGATGTGGACGCGCGCCACAAAGTGTAAAATGGGAATGTTTATGCTAAGGAAATGTCACGCTGCCGGAGAGATAAGAGGCAGGCGTGCATAGCATCCTATCTCTCCTTGTTTCCCTCTTCCCAACTCCCCAAAAGCATATGAACATCATGATAATTTCCCCTGAAAACTCACCATTCCACTTTTTCTGCATATCCACGATCAGAGTATCGAATTCCAGCCTTGCCTTCGGTGACAAGTGAGCAGGACTCGGCTTATCCCTGAGGTCTTCATCCTTGAAATGCTCGGAATTTTTGATTTGCTCCAAAAGGTGCACAAGAAGATCCTTTCCGTGTTTGTTACGGAAAGTCACAAGTCCGCCGACGCCGAAGTCGACCTTGTAGAGACGCTTCGTTCGCGGTGTCGGTATCACGACCGTGGGTTTCTCTTGAGAACGAAGGATCTTCGGCCCGGTGTAGTTGGAGTGCATGTTCTCCTTTTCAAGGTATGGAATCCGTCCTTTGATGGCCTTCGAGCATCTGCCCGAGTTATAGTTAACTCGGATGGATCTCCAGCAGGAGAGAGCGAGTTGCTCAGGTACTGAAAATGCATGTTGAAATATGGAATCCGAGAATGGCATACCTCCTGGATATCGAGCCCGCAGCTGTGTCATAATCTCAGCCCAAATGGAGGCGAGATTCGGCGACATCTTCGTCACGTCATCGATGTGGTGGCGCGGAGCGCGGTAGAATTCCGGGAAATGGCCGATGGTTTCGATCAGGAAATCGCGGCATTCGCTTCCCAAGACCCTGTTAAGATATTTGCGACTTTTGTCGGCGTCACTCTGAAACACGATTATCAGTTCTGGCCAAGTTCCCGAAGCCACTCACCGATATCACCGGCATGGCCGGATATCCCAAGTTCTGCACGATGGTCGTTTTCATTTGTGGCGAAAGAAGGCAAACTTCTGAAAACAAGAAAATCAAATGTTGAAAATCAGTGAGGGAATACCTTTACCAGAAGGGTTCGGCTGGGTCTCCTCGTCGTTGGACGAGCACAGCTCCCGGAAGGCGCTTTTGATCCTCTCCGCGCTCACTAAAAATCAGGATTTTCGATCAAATTCTCCTAGATTCCACGACTTACCATTGGAAAACACTTTCTGGACGATTACGACGACATCGTCCAAGTCGTTTTCGGTGAGATTCCCTCCGGAGTGGTCGTCGAGCCGCTTGGTGATGGCCTGGATTTCCGGATTCTTGAGCAGGAAGCTTATGAAGCTGTCCGTGAGGTAGTTTGGATCCGAGGTGGTGGCACTCATGCCTGAAACACTCAAAATAGAGAAATTTCGGCGATAAGGGGAAATTCGAAAAATTCGATAAGGGACAATAATTTAATCAAACGGCGATAGCATCGAGAATCCAAACGCGCCTAAATTTTGAATTTTTGAATGGAACACCCACCCGGCAGAAGGGAAAAGGGCGAATTCCGTGGCAGGACAAATCGTGGCAACTGACCGTCAAACGGCGAGGCGATAGATCCTAGTTACAGCTACAGAGATCATTGAAGGACACGAGATCCAAGAGATCCATCATACGAACGATTAAGAAACACGAACTTCTGGCTAAACGTGGAAATAAGCGCATTTTGAAAGGCTACAACGTGAGAGCACCTTGCTAATCTCCGGTCGCGTCATCGCGACCTCACAAGTCATAAAAGTGTAACAGATCGATCGTAAATCCGAGATTAGCCACCTTGGAACGTAGCCGATTAGTGACGCGTTTGGACGCAAAACCTTGCAATTGCCTGAACATCCCTCAACTCACAAGCCGATTTCAGCAAGTCGTCATGTTGTGGAAAACGTCGTGACGCGAGGATCAATGAAGCGAGCTTAAATCTCCAAATTCGCCAAAATCTCAAACTTCCAGATTCTCCTAAATCCGTGATCCCGATAAAAAGGACAAAAGCTGATCTGTGCGCGGCGCGCTGATCAGATAGCGATCTCGCACAATCACAACATCGTCGCACTCTTGTGACCTCCGTCAGTAAGTGCAACTTGCACTGCGGCGTCAGCTGGATGCCATACTAGGCGCATGAATAAGCCGAAATAGCCATATGAAGCGCTAGGAAAAGGGAGAATAACCGCAATCGCGGACCCGAAAATTGGCCAGAAATGATTATGCAAGACTTCCTCGAGAACCCGATAGAAGTTAAAGGAGAATGGTAACGATATCGGGACATTCCACGCAGTAGAACGAAGAATTGATTAGATTGTCCAAAAAACTGTTGCGAACGATTGCACCGCACATAGCGGCTGGCAGGAGAAGAGCACACATCGTCGATCGCAAGACCGCAGCGGCTGTTCGCAGCGTCCGCTGACATGTGAGTCAACATGGAAATCGAACAGCTCTCATTCGCGCGCTTTCATGAGTCTTCGAGCGTGCAATGACCCCCGTGGTTAACGTGAAGCGAGGTCGGGAAACGGATGTTTTATTGCTTCTGTGGCAGGCGGTGATTCGGCGGATTCCTGGTGGATATATGTACATGTATTAATATAGATTCGTTGCGTGAAACGGCTTCGGCAAAAGCGTGTTTGCACAGGAAATGCAGATATCAAGATTTGCGATGACGAGCCGCGAACTTCCGCAACGTTTCCACGCAGGCGGATTCCAATCTGTCGATGGCTTCATCGGCGCCCCGGATATTTTCGATTTTGTCCAGCAGTTCGAACAGTGAAGATTCTAAAGAAGCCAAATTGGTTGGATTACCGAAAACTCCTGACTTACTTGATCTTTCCAAGCCGCAACTGCAAACACCGTGACAATATTGACACGGATGCCTGGGACCTGAGTGGGAAACGAATCCGTAATGGCTGGAACGAGCTGGGATGAATGGAGCCGCTGGATAAGATGTTTGAGGTGACGGCGAGGGAGCCGCTTGATAAGACGGCCTAGGTGACGGCAAGAGAGGCGCTCGATGGGATGGCCGAGGTGATGGAGACGGTACATGACGAAAGTAGAAGTGTTCATGCTGAACCTGCGGAGCGTGTTTAGGATAGGGAGCGAATGGAAGAGGACTAGCTGCATGGGATTCTGGAGGATTTGGATATTTCCAGTAGCTGGGTCCGGGCTGGCGGTCGTTGCGAAGCACCCGAGCCATCGGAGCGGACCACTGGTGACCGTTGTCGGCAAACAGGAACTCGGTCCCTTCTGGAGGTTCGAGGAAATCTTGTTCCGCCTCTACATCGACTTCTTCTGATTCTTGATGCCTCTTCCTTGCGGGTTCCTCTTCCTGGAATCCAGGTCCGTACCTCTTATGACCATTTCGTTGGGCCTCCGACTGTTGGCGCTTCTTAGCTGTGGGTTCTTGCTGAACTTCTGCACTCCCGGATTCCACTTGGTCTTCTTCAATAGTAATGACTCCTGTTCTGCCCTCCTCTACTGCGACCTCCTCGTCTCCGTCATTGACCGGATTCTCAGATACCAATTGCCTCTTCTTTGCAGGTTCATCTTCGCAGGCTTCACTAGTTCTTTTATTGTTCATGTTCTTCACAAAAGCCATTTCCTTAAAGAATTTTCCTCCCATGTGACTGAAGTTCGATCTCACGCTTCTCCAGAATTTCCAGCACATTTCGCTCGTAGCTGAAAACTTCATAAGAACTCGTACATACAAAACACACACCTTTTGGATACGTCTGCTTCATCGTCGTCAGGATCTCGCTCCACGCTTTCTGGGCAGCGGGAGAAAAGTCCTCGATTTCTCGTAACCCGTTCTTCGTCTTCACATTCTCAGTGTAGATACAAGGATATCCTTTCACAAGCTGGATAAGCTTGAAACATGCACCGATTCCACAGAGTTGGGAGAGAGAGTTGTTCCCAGCAATCGTCTTCTGAAAACATCTTTGAAACGTCCATTTCGATTTTTTTCTCACTTTCTGGTCGACTTTATTGTCGACGTCCTCAAGAAACTCCAGCACGTCACGGAATTTGCCTCCATAATAGAATCTGCGACTGCGTTTCACGGTTCTCCAGAACTTCAAACACATGTCACTGGTGGCTAAAATGAGTTCGTTATAAGCATGACTTCAAAAAGCAAATATACCCTCCGGATACTTCTGCTTCATGGAGGCCATGATTTCGTTCCAGGCTTTCCGAGCGTCCGCGGGATATTCCGTGATTGAACGCATACCAGTCGCGGTCATAACATTCACAGTGTACACGCAAGGGTAGCCTTTCACAAGTTCTATTAGGTGAAAACAGGCGTCAGATCCATACACTTGGGACAGAGAAGCTAATCCGTGGCACGTTTTCTTCTGAAAAATGATGGATTTGCCAAGTTCTCAGAAGTAAAACTACCTCACGGACATTGGAATATTCTCTATCCACTAATTCCGATTCAACGCTGGCATCAGAATCTTCAGATTCGGCAGTCGTCGTCTTTCTCCCATCCACGTCTTTCATAAACTCCATCGCGTCACGGAACTTGCCTCCCAGGTAAGTATTGGGTCTGGGTTGCACGGATCTCCAGAATTTCCAGCACATGTCGCTTGTGGCTGAAATGCGTTATAAGCATCACATAAGAAAACTAAAATACCTTTTGGATACTTCTGCTTCATGGACGTCATAATCTCGTTCCATGCTTTCTGGGCAGCGACGGGACATTCCGCGAGTGAAAGCGTACCAGTGCGCTTAGCTCTTAAGGTGTACACGCAAGGATACTGTTTCACAATGTTGATAAAGTCGAAACAGGCTTTGGATCCGCACACGTAGGACAGAAAAGTGGCGACACGCTCTCCGATCTGAAAAGCGTCTTTGGGAGTATTGAGATTTCATGAATCGGAACGTACCTTAGATGCCGGAGAGGAAGTGCTTGGACGCTTACTAGAGGTGGATCGTCGAACGCACTTCATTCTGCTATTAGTCACAAGATGCGCTTCTGGCTCGGGTTCTTCAGGTTCAGCTGCCGTCGACTTTCTTCCATCGACGTCCTTCAGAAAGTCCAACTCCGCGCGGAATTTACCTCCCATGCAATGGTTGCGCTGCTTTCTCGCGTGCCTCCAAAACGACAAACACATTTCGCTCGTTGCTGAAAACTTCATCAGAACCCTTACATGAACAAGAAACACACCTTTTGGATACGTCCGTTTGAGGATTGTCATGATCTCATTCCAAGACCTCTGTGCTCTGGGCGAAAAGTCCTTGACTTCCCGAAAACCGTCTTTCGTCTGCAAGCATTCAGTGTGAAGAGAAGGATATCCTTTTATAAGTCGGATGAACTTGAAACAAGCGTCGATTCCACAGACGTGGGGAAAAGAATAGCGCCAATTGCTGATCTTCTAGAAACGTCTTAAGATTGTCCATCTTTCTGTACCTCTTCTTACCTTAACGGGCGTAACAATCTTCATCACATCAACAGGCTTTGCTTCCGGCACAGGTTCTTCGGATTCCGCAATCTTCTTCGTTCTCCCTTCCACGTCCTTAATAAAGCCCAACTGTTTCGTGTTGAGCTCGGATTTCACGTTAACATTAGCGGGCGCGTCCTCAATAAACTTCAGCACGTCACGGAACATGCCTCCTTTGTAACTTCTTCGTCTAGGTTTCACGGTCCTCCAGAACTTGAGGCACATTTCACTGGTGGCTGAAATGCGTTATAAGCACCAAATGAGGAAGCAAAATTACCTTTAGGATACTTCTGTTTCATGGACATTATGATCTCGTTCCAAGCTTCTTGTGCAGCGACGGGATAGTCCGTGAGTGGCCGCAGACCAGCCCTGGTACACACACTTACAGTGTAGAAGCAAGGATGCTGCTTCACAAGTCGGATGAGCTCGAAACAGGCATCAAATCCGCAAACGTGGGGCAGGTAAAGGGATGCAACTGATGAGGTACTCTTCTGTAGGCAAGGATGATTTCGACATAACGGATCTGACAGCGTACCTCATGAACTGCAGAACAGCTCCGGCGGCTGGGACCAGCCTTATCCCTGTCTTCTACAAGGGATATCAGCCTCGATCTCCGGCGCAATGTGGGTAAGGAAGGCTCCGCTTCTTCTGAACGGACTTCAGGGACGTTCGAAGATTCATCCTCAGATCTTTCCTTAGAACCCACTTCTGCCTCGGCTTCAGAATCTTCAGGTTCGGCTGCCGTCGTCTTTCTCCCATTCACGTACTTCAGAAAGTCCAACTCCGAGCGGAATTTACCTCCCATGTAGGTTCTGCGTCTGGATTTCACGTTTTTCCAGAACTTGAGGCACAAGTCACTAGTGGCTGAAAACTACTTATAAGAACCCTTATATAACAAGAACCATACCTTCTGGATATTCCTGCTTCATGATCGTCAGGATCTTGCCCCACGCCTTCTGCGCCGCAGGAGAAAAGTCCTTGATTTCTCGATAACCGTCCTTCGTCTTCACGTATTCGGTGTAAACACAAGGATGACCTTTTATAAGCCGGATGAACTTGAAACAAGCGTCGATTCCACAGACTTGGGACAGTGATTTGACCCCAAAAGGTTTCTTCTGAAAGCGTTTTGAAATCGTTTAAATTTCGTCACTTTTCTTACATTAGGTTCCGCATCCTTGATAAACTTCATCACGTCACTCCGAGAACAGCTCCGGCGGCTGGAACCAGCCTTATCCCTGTCTTCTGCAAAGGATATTGGCCTCGATCGCCGTCGTAATGTGGGAAACAGAGGCTCTGCTTCTTCTGTATTGACTTCAGGGACATTGGAAGATTCATCCTCAGATCCTTCTTCAGAACCCATTTCAACCTCGGCTTCAGAATCTTCATATTCGGCGGTCGTCCTCTTTCTCCCATCCACGTACTTCAGAAAGTCCAACTCCGCACGGAATTTGCCTCCCATGTGAGTTCTGCGGCTGGGTTTCACGGTCCTCCAGAATTTCAGGCACAAGTCACTAGTGGCTGAAAACTACTTATAAGAACCCTCAGATACTAAAAACACACCTTCTGGATATTCCTGCTTCATGATCGTCAGGATCTTGCCCCACGCCTTCTG
>KN167319.1:72188-99162 GCA_000757745.1 Steinernema scapterisci
GGCTGCTTCTGGGACGTTCTTCGATTTCGCGGAGTCGGCGACGGGAGGAGCGTCGCCGGCCGACGGAAGAGCGCCTCGACGCTGCTCAGATGCGGCCATCTTCTGGCGCGATTTGCCCTCGTCTGAACGAGAAAATTAAATTCAAAAAATACGCAACAAAACTCACCTTTTATGCACAGTTCACGTTCCTTTGATGGTCCCAGGATGCCGGTGTTTCGCGCTTCAGCGGCGGCTTGGTCGAAAGCGGCGAGGGTCGTCATCGCAGAGCGGCTTCGAGGCTGGCGACCGACCGGGACGAGCGGCGAAGGACGAGTGAGGATGAAGCGCCCTTTTAGTCATGTTTCCAGACTTCGGGTTGACTTCGAGACTTCTGAAAACAGAAAAAGTCTGATTAAAGGCGCAGAATAATGCCTAATGCGACAGAATATTCCAGACACTATTCGGAAAGAGACCTCGACAGATTCGCGATCTGATTAGCTCATGAAATTGTCCGTCTGGGACTTTTTGTGTCTGATCAAGCGGCGTCTGAAGCGGTGAATCCAGAACCTCATCAGAACCTTCAACGACAGAAAGCGTCGAAATCTTGCGTGGCGAGCGAGAGGAGCAAATAGCAAATATTCCGCCAGTTGTGCCTCGTTGTGTTTCGCTGCAGGCACGTCTTCAGAAGCTGTTCACGTGGTATCATGACACTAAGGACGAACAACCGACCGGTACGCCGAAATTCAAATGTCTTCCACGAGTCGCCAAGGCAGAACGCACAATGCACGTCCTTTTGACCAATCTAGGATAGCGACGTTTCGCGCTTCAGTGGGTTGATCCAAGGCGGCCAAAGTCCTCATTGGAGGGCTGACGACCGACCGGAACGAGCGACGAAGACCGAGTGACAACTGAGAACAGGCCGCAGCTTGAATCCCGTGGCATACTCAGTGGTGGGACCTGTCGCAAAAGTAATACGTTCAATGCAATGCTGCGAAGAGCTGTTTTGCTTTGAATCCATCAGGGAACACTATATAAGGCACTCATCAATTTGACCTTCTGGCACACGATGAATCGCCTCCCCTTCGAGTTCTACGCTGAGCTCGCCCACCAGCTGAGCTTCGACGATCTGGGTCTACTGTCACGGTTTCCTTCGATCAGTGGAGTGGTCAAGAAAATCACCTCGGATGCTGTCAAGAAGACTCTGCACATGACCGTCGAATTTGGTGAAACTGGGAATCTGTTCTGCAGTTTCACTCCTGCACATACAAAGGAGCCATCCAGGACATTCTATGAGATTCAATCCCGGCGTGACTGGCGATATTTGAGGATTGGAAAGATGACGATTTCGAAGAAAGCCGAAAGTACAATGAAAAGGTTCGAGATTAGCAGATACAAGCTTGTGAAACATCTTCTCCCGTTCTTGGCCGCAATTGCAACCCACGGAAGCCAGCTCAACGCCGAATATCAACCCTATTCCGAAAATCGCGACTTAGAACTTCTCTTTGAAGCCTTGTCCCAGCATCCGTGTCGCGACCTGACCGTGTTCAAGCCCACGCCATATGGCTCCTCTCAAAAGTTTCTATCTGGCCAGTTGTCGCCAAAACTCGAGCGGCTAGACCTCAGCGGAAGGGGGTTCCAGAATTGCCAAAAACTCCTGAACCGTTTCCTGTTTGATCTCAGCGTTTCTGAGGAGATCTCAAGACTCCAGAGCCTCAAGATTCAGAATACAAACTTGACGCTCGAAGCCGAAGTCTTCCAGGCTATCCTAAAGAACTTTCATCGCCACGCGTTCGACATGAACGCCTCGGTCAAGATCGAATTAGAAGAAGCCTGTGCGCTGGCCCAAGGACAAGGTTTCAGGGCCTCCCACAGAACTAATAGCGATGGAAGTTTCGCGCGGTCGATCGGAAATAAGAAGATCATAATTGAAATGATCAAGGTTACCACAATCAAAGGGTATCCAATCGATGTTTATATGCGTCAGATCCCTTGGAAAAATTGAGTTTAAAACGAGTTTATCACCCAAATGAAAACCCCGAAGGAAGGCAACAGTGAACCAGATAATGCATAAGTACAGCGAGGAAGAATAGGTTAAAGTGTAGAGAGAAGGAGGATGACTAGGATCGGAAAATAAATAAGTTGTGTAACACAGGATGTGACGAGTTTGTAAAACTTTTGGTTTGGAGTTGACGGTCGGAGAGAGAGAGAGAGGAATGTTAAGAATTGGATTCTGAGACGACGAGAGGAGATCAAGGATAGTTGGTTTGGTTGAAGAAGAGCGGGAGGAGAGAGCGCGGGATGTTGAACAGGCCTGTGCCCATCACTTCACACTCGATTCGCATCATCGTGACCTGGAACTGGGGTTCGGGATTAGGAAACCAGCTGAGAATGGGGGGACGAAAACCTGGTTAGGATGAGCTTCGTTGTTTATGGATAGCGCGGGCAGAACAAGCGACATTCGAGGTCGGGATGTCGAGTTGCTGTTGGTTGGAGGTAGCAGGAAGTAGTCCTTAAATAGAGCAGGTAAGATGGGGTTACGGTAGCCAAGACTCACCTTCATGGCGACGAGATAAAGCGTGTCGGACCTTTGCTTGAGCGCCGCTACGAGCTGGCGATATTGGCGTTCGGTGTCGGAGGGAAGCTGGAGTTCGTAACTCTTGGGTTCCGTGGAATTGGTCTTCGAGGGGTTCTCGACGGTCGCGTTTTTGGATTTGACGTTGTTCTTCGTCGTGTAGTTCTTGATCGCTTTCTCATAGCTGCTGAGGAGGTTCAGGTGTTTCCAGGCTCGCTCGCGGTGACGGACGTCTTTCAGGGATTCCCTGGAATCAGAAAGAATCCAAATCAAGCCATTTTCGGCTTCCAAGCTTACCGATCCTCAGCAGTCTTGTTCACCACCGTCGCCAGCGACGACTTCTTCTCCTCCGTTTTCTTGAAAATCTTCTTCAGCGGATTCTTCCCGTGATGAATCTTGTAATCGTCCAGGAGTTCATGCCTGCTGACCCACTGGCTCAGATCGTCATTTAGCCGAATCCTCTCCGTCAAGTTCATCGACTTGGACCCATTTCTGCATTCGTCCAGATAAGGTATGCTTGAGTTACGGTAGGATTCCCCGTTTAGGTCTTCCTGAAAACGCAAATTTAGAATTCTGATTCTGCAAGTTCAGACTTACGGAAGAGGCACTGAGAAGAGGCAAGGATCGACCCGCGGCGTAGTCCAGCTTTTCTGGGAAATCGGTTTCATTGTCGAGCTCGATTTGCCTAAAAACAACGTTTAGAAGAATGATGCAGGAGAGGCAAATACCGTAAGAAAGGAGCTCCGTGGAACGTGATGATCAGGGCGAAAACGAAGAGAACAGCTCCCGCTTTCTGTTTGGTGACGAAGGGCGACGGGCGGATGAAGCCTCGGGCTTGGAGAGTCGTTTTCAAGGATTCGTTCTGCAAAGAAAAGATAAGAATTTCAAGTCATTTCGGAGCCATGAATCTTGGACTCTTGAGCGCTAATTCGGTCGATCTTGGCGTCAAACGACGTCAGTTTCCGGTAAGCAATTCCATCCCGTTACCGCTACCCTTTTCGGCCTTATCAGGACCTCGATCAACCCGCAACTGTTGCAAAATCTCACGCTGTTCGGCGTTCCACACACAAAATGATAAGAGAGAAGCTCTGTTCCGCGATACGCTACAAATCAATCCCAAATTTCCCTAATTTGAACCCAATTTAACAGCTTCATAATGGAGCTCCAGCTCACCTCATTCTGCAGAAACTCGATCCTCTTCTTCAGCTTCTCATTGCTGTCCAACAGCTGCTTATTCTCTTCCTCCATGATCCTCAGCCTCTTCTGCATTCCTTCCACTTCCTAAACACCAAAATCAATCCTGACTCCTCATACAAAACCCTCACCTCTCTCTTCCTTTGCCTCGACAACTGCGCGGCGGCGCGATTTCTGAGTTTCCGGTCTTCCTTCTTCTTCGCGAAGTCCTAAAATCAGATATGTTAGAAACATAAAGCTTCCCAATCTCACCTCATATCCACTATCTACCGTATCCCTCCTCTGCAGAGGAATCTCGATCTTCGGGGCAACAGAAGGAGCCACATTCGACGTGGGCAAAGTTGCAAAAGTGACCGGTGTGGTGAAGACAAAAGGCGCTGGAGTGGTGGCCGCAGGAGGACACTGGGTGACGATGTCGATCTCAGTCTTTGGCCTTATGACGGGGAGAGGCTTCACGGGACTCGGTTGGACCACGTTTGCGGGAGGACTTTCCACTGGCACGAGGTAGAGAACTTGCACATCCTGGACAGATTGGGTCTGGTGGGGAAGTTGCGGTGGAGAGTGGATTATCTGAAAACAGAACCCTTGTTACTTTACGTAGTTCGGCCTTCAACTAGCACCTCACTTGACCCACGACAAACAGGATTTTAGGTAAAAGTTGAAGGTCATTAAGTGAAAATGTTTTCGTCCGATGTCAAGGCCGCATTAAACGTTAAACGGAGTTCTTACCTGAGGCTGAGCGGCGGAGACGCTCAAAGGCGATTGATTAGGCGGTGACACGGGAGCTTCTTTGGGAGTTATGAAGTTGTAGGAGGCTTGTTGAAAGGGCTTGTTCGGTTGAGGTTGCAGGGATTCGTCGGAAGTGTACCAGCCGGATTCGAAGAAGGGTTGGCTCTGAAATTGGATCGGGATTAGGTCAGGCACATAAACAGGTAGAAAAGCCAAGATTCGCTCCGTTCCCGTGACCCCTAATGCCGCGCGCGGCCAGGTAAACATCTCCTTCGCTAATCCTAAACAAAACTGACGTCCACACAGAGCGGGATTTGGGGTATCGATCTTAGGGATTGCATTCCATCACAGCGAAAATCGGCTATTCGAAATGAGCACTTTTAGGGTCGAATGGGGCCCGAATCTAACCGCGTAAATCGTAGAGCCCCATAAGAGGAGTAATGCGCTTCTAAGATGGACACTTTTAGTCCAAATTCAGCCACAATTAGGGTCCAAAAATGGCGAAAAATCGCCGATTTTGCGTCACTTCTGAGGCCTCCCAAAAGAGCAAAAATCGACATTGAAAAGCGAACATTCGGCCTCAACTGAAGCCTGAAATCCAAGCCGAAATCGCCGAATCTTCTCTCACGCCTAAAAGCCTCATTCCAGCACGTCGCCAAAGCACTTCCGCTCCCAACTCGGGACAAAGTGTCAAGGTCTCTTCCCCACAATAGTTTCCATTCACATCTCCACTCCTCGATTGCTCACTTAAGAACCCAAACCTTCCACAAACCAAATCGCGACTTACCTCAGAGCCAGAAGTAGAACTAGCCGTAGGCGAATGATTACCAGAATCTGAAGACAAAGGCGACAATTGAATATCGTTGGCAGTGTCACAGTACATCAATTCGTCGATTTCGCGATTGATGTCCGTGTATTTCTGGAATTGAGGGTCAGAATCGATAGAAATGCAACGTACTCACCTCGACGTGACTCATCCATTCTTCCGTATTGTCGCCGGGGAAGAAACTCTCCTGGTCCGGTTGCACGAGGAATTCGTCGAGGAGAGGATCGTTGAAGTCTCCATAATCGTTCATTCCTGGAAAATGGAGCACAAATTAGCTTCAATATCGGCACGAAAATCACGAAATCCACACGGAAAAATTCCACGAAATCACGCAAAGAGATTTTCTCCGAAAAATCGCCCAGCGCGCAGAAAGGTCACTCGCCTGCACACGAGTTCGCCACTCACACATGGCACCCGCACTGCACGCGGCATCGACATGTGCTGGTGTGCTGCTGGGGACTCCCGCCAGTGGTGGAAACTTCGCACGTTCGATATCAAGGGTAGAGTCCTCCGCTGCGGCGGCCTGCATCCGCGCTGGACTGTTCTAGAATTTTCGGGAGCGGCTCGAGGAAACACTGTTTGCTCGCTCTATGCTTACAGTGTTGTGGCAGGTGGTGCCAACTGAGGCGTAGTGCAGGCTGGAGAGGGGCGAAGCGCTCATGACGTGCGGTGGTGAATAAATGAAACCTATTTGCGAAGGTTGCGGCGATGGAAACGCCGATGAAGAACTGTTCTAAGGCAAATTCTAAGGCAAATAGTATAGTCTAACTTAGAAATAGGGACTTGGCATTCGTTCTCCAGTTTTTGGGATCTAGAGGTCACAAAACCGGTGTTCCGAGGTCAACCTCGCCCCGTTTTACGGCTTGTACTCAATGATAAGCGCTTGGGAGAGTGGGAACCTAACCTAAAAGCGACCCAGGCACCCACATTGTGATCGATAAGAATCCGATAAGCTGGCCCTGCAAAACTAGATGACCACTTCCCCACTCGCCAGTCTGCATCCCTAATGAGTTCAATAATTGGGTTTACGCCCTAAAGCCAGAACGCTTGTCGCCCAGCTGTTAATGCATATTCAATAACTCGTGCCCCAAAGCGCTCGATTCCCAAAAGATCCCAAAAACAGCCCTGACCACATCTACGACCGTAGCCCCACTGTCAATATTGATATAAACGTGAATCTTGTGACTCTCGGAAAGCCAGATAAAAAGGTCATCTCTATGCGTTGGGTGCTCACATGAATTTCAGGATCTCATAGGAAAGGGAAACCGCGGCGTCACATGCAAAACAGGGCTTTGTGATAGCGATTCAAGGACGCATTTGAATGGTAAATAATACACATCTTAATGCGGTCATCGATAGGATCAAAAGTCGAGCGGAACGTGTAAAAGTGCCCTTGGAGAGTCTGGGAATCTTTAGATCTCTGGTGCGCAAAGGATCGGGCGTTTATAGGCACAGAGGTGAGAAATTGAAGCCGGGCGGACGGGAATACAGCCATCTCCACAAGCTCTTACAGATTCTGTCCTCTGCTGGCAACAGTCTCCATGGAAGCATCGCCCGTGACCGCTTAGAAAGGGAAAGAACCACGCGTTGATTGATCGGAAATTGCTCTCAAGAACGGAGAAACGAAGAATTAAGGAGCGCTTCACCATAAACAACGAAAAATGCAGCGCTGATAAACATTTTGAGCGCTCGGACGTGGCATTCTTATTTTCAGTCTTTGGACTGAGCCTCTCAGCACCTTATAAATCCGAATTTGAGCTTACGTGTTAAGGCCCTAAAAGCCCACAATTACAACCCTCAATCACAGTGACCATCTGATCTCCAAAAACCCCAGCTGATCTCCAACCAAAAACTCCCCAAAATTCCCACAATTTTGGCTCTTAGCCAATGACCCCTCTCTCCTCCCAGCTCCACCACCCCACCAGTGGTCACGTTTGGCATTTAGCACTCGCGGAATTCAAAAAATCAATTCAAGCCAGCGGCGGACTCTCGCCACGCTTAACGGGCGCTTCGCTGCCAAGCATATGCACAATGGAGGCGCGCTATCAGATTACGGTATAATTCACGCCGCCGCGTCGGCTCCCGATTAATTTTTCCCCCTCTCGTCCAGCCGTCGTTGTCAACACCACGACGACGACGCTGGTGGACGGCCACTCTCGCTCCCGTCCCCAAGCTCCCTTTTCCGAAAAAAGCCCGGCTTCGCGCAGCACCAGCACTGTTAATTCTCACCCTCGCCGGGAAGACGCTCAGATGATGCCTCTCCTGAGCCGCCGCCGCCACCGCTTGCTGCCAGCACGAGTTCTGTCATCCCTGACCCCTCTTGATTGTAAACCCTCGGTCGTGACTTCTTGATTCTGAATTCTGTCGGTGTGGAAAGATGTGGATTGTGGATTGTTCAGAGGTGTGTGAGAACGAAGATGAGCAGTGGAGGTGAATGTTTCAAGTGCCACGAGCAGGGCCACTTCGCCCGCGAGTGCCCTAACGCTCCCGCCGGAGGCAACGCTGGAGGACGCAGTAAGTTCATTTTTAGGCTTACCTCTAATCTTTGAGCTTCAAATTTGAAGCGCCAAAATCTGAGTGCAGCGCGCCCTTTTGGCTCCGCGCCAAAATTCAAATCTCGGGGTTTGTCATATGACAAGCACGCGATTCGCCAGTGCACATGATGTTTTCGACCCCCACACAGATTGTAGCGCTAGGCACGAATTCTAATAGGATTCGGGCATCAACATAAATATTGGCGAACAAGGTTTTCGGCCTTTGAACAATGGAATGTTTTCGCGCGTGGCCAAGAGATGATTAGGGATGCATTTTCAGCGTAAACAGGGGTGAACCTAGGAATCGAACCTTAGCGGAATTCACGGTTGGACACCTGAGTTGGTGACGTCAAATCTTGACGCAGGGATTAGGGAATTAGATCAGGCGTGTAACGCAAGGTTTCATGGGTGACTGACTTAGCCTCGCACTGCACTTAAAGTCCCATGGCCGAATTTCGGCAAACCAAACCCAACTTTAAGCCTTGACCTTAATGATCTTGATTCCAGCCTGCTACAAGTGCGGCCAGCCCGGTCACATCTCGCGCGACTGCCGCGAAGGAGGCCACCAAGGAGGAGATAACCGCCGTGGAAACACGGTGTGCTACCGCTGCGAGGAGCCCGGACACTTCGCCCGCGAGTGCCCCAACACCCAGAACGGCCAGAAGTGCTTCAACTGCGGCAAGTACGGACACATCTCGCGCGAATGCACCGAGCCCAGCGACAACAGCCGCCGTTGCTACGGATGCCAGAAGACCGGCCACATCCGCAGCGAGTGCCCCGAGGGCCAGAACTGAGGAGTTTCGCCCCGCGGCGGTCGCCTGTAATGTGGAAGGATGATGTGGAGAGTGATCTCGCTTCTTTCGTTCGTACATACTACTTCTTTTTTTGTTGTTGATTGTCTCCCCCCGGAATACTGTATTTTATCCCCAATTCTCTCTCTCGTCGGTCTATCTGTCGTCTTGTTGTTTTGTTTTGACTCGTGTGAAAATGATGACTTTCCACCCTTTTCTTTTCGGTCCCCAGCCTGCATCCTCTCTGGTGCAGTCCGGGCGTGGTTGTTTGGTTTGTAGTAAAATCTATCTCAGTCAAGAAAGAAAGTGTGTTTTGCCGTTGTTCTGTCTCCAGTGTGATGATGACTACTTTTCCCACTTTCTCCTCTTCTCCAGCCTCTCTCATCTCATTGTTATTCTCTGTGGAAGATCCGAATTGAGACGAAAGTTGAAATTTACGTGAAGTCTTTGATGATGGAATGAATTGTTGGATTCAGAACTGACTTTAGCTGCAAAACAGATCAGAGTAGGTCAAATCCGCTGTTGAAAACACGGATTAGGCAGCCTGGATCCAATCCCCAAACCCTTCTAACCAACGCATCAAGCCAATCCTATTTTGGAGATAAGCAGTGAATAACGATGACACCCTACAATGTACCCAAAGTGACCCTCAACCAAGGTGCATTGAGTCACAAAACGGACTCAAACCTCAGCCAACACAAAGCGACCCTAAATCAACATAGTTTGTGTGGAGTTTCATGCTCTGTAGTTTGTTGCAGGGTTTCACAATCGATTCTTCCACCGCTCGGGTCATTGCGGACGGTTCGCACCCAGCAAACGGCACGCGCAATGAAGAATCTCTTGCTGGTTTTGGGTGCAATTTTCGCGATCTATGTTGGCTATTGTATCCAGTACTATTCTGACACTTTTGAGGTCAACGAGTACAGGTAAACTCTACTCTCAACCCACCGATTTAGGTTCAAAATGTCCCGATTTCAGCCTCCACTCGCCCCCATCCCGAACAGGCCCATACGCGATCAACCACCACCTGACCAAAGCCGAAAAACTCTGCGATGGCCAACTTTCCGGACCCGAATCCTTCGAAATCATCGATGGCAAGATCTACACCGGCTTGATGAACGGAACCATTGCCGAGATCGTCGACGGGAAGGTGACAAAAATGCTGCCTTTGAACGAAGAATGCACGAAATCCAAGAATCAGCTTGACGCCATGAGCTGCAGTCGACCGGGAGGAATCCGACGGCTGAACAAGGAAGAATTGGTTGTGGCTGACGTGTACTTGGGAATCGTCGTTGTCAACATGGAAGCGATGACCAGCAGGATCGTATTCGGCGTTGGAACCCTCGTAGAAGGCGTCCCAGTCAGATTCCCGGATGACCTGGACGTCCTGGACGAAGATACCGTGATCTTCTCCGACGCGTCCACGAAATGGGCGCCTGACGACTTCCCAAACGAGATATGGGAGCTGTATCCTTCTGGACGTCTTATCCAGCTCAACCTCAAATCCAAGGAGATCAAAGTCTTGGCCAAGAAATTGGGATTCGCGAATGGAGTTCAAATCTTCCCTGATCGGAAGTCCGTTTTGGTCGCTGAGTCTACTGCAGCCCGGATCACGAGGGTTTACATCGCTGGGGACAAGGCTGGAACCAGCGAGGTGTTTATGGACAATCTGCCCGCGTATCCCGACAATATTCGCATGAGCTTCCATGGGAAGAGTCTCTGGGTTGGACTCTTCACGACTCGTTTCGCAGGAGAAAAGTCCGTTTACGAACGGATTCTGGAATATCCTGCCTTGAGAAAATACATTCTCACGGTGGGATATCCTTCTCTAAAAAGCCTAAAATAGCTGTTTCAGGTCGTCCCTAGAATCCCCAAATTCATAATCTACATGCTGTCCATCCCAAGCGGAGCCATTACCATCAACGTTGGCTTCAACGGCCAGATTATCCAGACTCTCCAGGATCCCCAAGGAACCGTTATTGGAGAGATCAGCCAGGTGAGATTTCGGTTTTATCTCGACTAAAATTGACCAATTCAGACCACGGAAACTAAGGAATACCTGTACTTTGCCAACTTTCACAGGTCTTATTTCCACAAGCTGCGGAAAGCCGATCTTCTCGACTCGTAGAGATTCACAAATCGGAATCAAAATTGTTAAACTGCCCAAAAATAAAAAGGTTCTGACGAGAGTGGGATTCGAACCCACGCCTCCGAAGAGACTGGTGCCTTAAACCAGCGCCTTAGACCGCTCGGCCATCTCGCCACGCATAGAAGAGGGTGGGATTCGCGACATGAATTCCACAACCTCCAGGCTACCCCTGCCGGGTGCGGTCGGGCCATGGGCCAACAGAGCCCCGTTTACGGGTCCAATATTTATTATCTCCCTCTCCTCCAACACCAAATATACATATGCCACATTTTTACATCGCTTGCACTCTTCCCCCTTCAACGGATAATCAGGTACCCGACAATAAATACGATAGAATAGGAAGTCATCAGAGCGCCGTGGATCGCCACGAAAGCCGAATTCCAGTCTTGTTGGTATCTGCCCGAACCGCCGGACTTCTCGGCGTTCTGCCTCTCCAGCTCGATGTCGTTTTCGGGCTCGTCGACGGTGTTGAAGATGCAGAGGAATCTGTTGATAATTTGGCTAACTCTGAAACGTGGATTATTAGATGTTGAATAGGATAGGAAAGCTTACTGAGAAAGCCAAGCCCAAGGGGGAAGAGTCCTCTTCAGTCTTGAGAACATCCACACGAGGATGCTCGTGACGATGCTGATTGTGTTCATGATGATCGCGAATTCCAGGATCCTTACTGAAACACAACATCAAATTAAGGTATTGAGGGTTACGGTAGCTCACAGATGATGGGAGTGGCGGCGGCGGATCCGAGATGCGGCGAGATTCGGTTGCTGAAGAGCTGGAGGGTCAGGAACTGGAGGAAGAGGATGAACATCTTGGCCAAGATTTGGGTTTGGACACGGCCGAGGAACGGTGTGAACAAGAAGAGAATGGCGCAGGTCCACGTGGGGAGAGTGAGCTCGATGCGGACGGAGTTTGAGGAACGCTGGAGGTTGATGCAGAATTGGAGCTGAACGGCATGAAAATTAAGCATTCTGAAGATCTAAAGTGGAGTCTTACCTGAGACGTAGGTTCACTAGTGACCGTGGGAATCGTCCCCGACATCAGCCACCCGTAATCCCTGAACGACTTAGGATCCGTGAACACGGGCATCCCGTCGGCTAGCAGCTGGATTATATCTTGGTTCTTGAACGGTTCCAGCTGGAAACAACACTTGTAAATGTCGTCGGGGAAGTTCGAAAAGTCCGAATCTTCGCAGAACGTCTTCAGCGAGAAGTTCACCAACGCTGACACGTTTCCACGTCGCGAAGTTTCGATTCTTCGGATTTCTACAGTATCCCCGTTGGCCAGAGCGCCGTCGAAGCTCTGGGCCGTGATCAGAGGAAGCCATATATGGCTCGCAGAGCGGATCTGAAGTTGATTGAGCTTCCATCGATTGTTGTCCCACGCGAGGCGTTCGTCGTTCCAGTCCAGTTGGAGGTAGCCGTGGATCGAGAGATCCTTCAGGAATTCGTTCTAAATGAGGCAGACCGGTAAGGACGATATAGAGCACAAGCTCACCAAATGGGAATGCTGAAGAGTGATCTGGCTGAGCTTCACTTGGACAGTCTTGTTACGTTTCCCGTAGCTGGGAGGCAGAGTTGCGATAGCGTGGGGAACGCCAGAGGCTGCGTACTTCTTTTGGGTCTCCGTGGCCAGGAAGTAGTAGAGGCATTGCTCGAAGGAGGCAAATTGGTGCTGTTCGAGTTGCTGGATATCTGAAATCACAAATTTCAGAATTGGGCTCTAAGAATCCCTCCAAAGATTCAAGGACTTCCTCGGCAATTTAATCCACAAGTGAAATTGAACCAGTCGGTCAATTTGTGCGACCTGCCACTTATCTCACCCGCTTGACCTCAAAAAACAGCCGAAAACGAGTTTGACAGAACCGCGCGAGTTGTTAGATATGGATACCCTGCTATTGTTCTCAATAACTCAGTTCTGCAAATTCCAAGAAATCGCCCTAACGGAGCCTAAAACCAGAATCTCGTTCCCAGCGCCATAAATTAATTCACGACACGTTTTTTGCAAAACACGTCAAACCCATTATGACCTTTTCAACAAACCCTCCATCGCCATAATTCACACCCGGAGGGCAGACGACAATGTTTCACGGACCGGTTCCCATCGGTCAAGAGTGGCGGTGGTCATCTGCGCGATCCCAGCGGGACAGGAACGGATATACCCAGGCACGGGAAGACACAACTTTCAACTTTTCATCCTAAGCCATAATTACGACCTCCGGAACATATCGCGAAGACGCTAAATCATCAGATCTCGATTGTTTCTGGGGAACCAGTTCTTTAAATCCACCTTTGCACATCCATCAAGCATCAACAGCTCTTAATGGATCCCGTCTCTCCACGAATCAAGAAGATCTACTATCATCGCGCAACGCAAAAACGTCGGGATCAAAAGCCAAGGAAAGGAAACTGGTTTCTGAAGCGCGGGCAGCCGTTTCGGGGCTGGTGACTAATCCCGTTAGCCCGAGATCTCGCAACATGATTTCAGGATTTGGTCTTTTGGAGCTTTGGATAGGGGAATTGCTAGGGTACCTGAAGCTAGACAGCAAAGTCCGGATCCGTTCCGAGTCTAATCTTCACACCTTTAATTCAGACAAGCGCTGCCAAAAGTTGTCTAGACAGTTCACGTCTCATTTTAACGCTTCTCGGCACTTCCTATCGGTCGATTCCATTTTCAGACCCATTCCCGACCGAACCCAACCGGTGAATGAACACCCCATGTCTCAAAATAAGCTCTTTCGTAGTTTCCCAGACAAACTCCGTTTTCGAGACCTGTCTGGGTTCTGCAATCCCGTCCTCCTCTCATCTGGCTGACCCCAACCAAGAGGGAAAGGGAAAACAATGGATAAGACGAGATTAAGAAAAGCGTTCCCTTTCAACGTTGTTCCTTGCGAATTACACGCGTCAAACTAGGCCGCCCGCATTTCAAAACTTTTAAGGTCAGCAGCGCAAGCTCCCATGACTACCGTAACCATATGCTAAACTGAGATGTGCTTACCTGTGATATTGTCGAAGTAACTGCAAGGTTCTACTCCAAAAGAGACTCCGGAATTGTGGAACAGCGAAGAGAGGACCAACTCTTGAGTGGCTATGAGCGGGAGGAAGAAGAGCAGCAGCCTGGGCAACATCTTCATCACCTGAAACACGCGGGATTACCAAAGAACTCTCGCAGTTAGTCAATCTAAGCACGAATCGGCGAACAGGTCCCCTGAAGCCCGAAGCGGTCGAATGTGGATCTACCGCCGCCAGGCGGCCACCACCTTGAGGAGATCGCGTGGATGATGCGATCGGCTTGTTATGCACTTTCGAGAACAATCGGACGAGTTTTTGGAAGGCGCCTGGACGAGAGGAGGCGGATTCGCAGCCAGCAGCACCCGGTTTAATACCACGAGCGCCGCGCGTGTCCGCCTCCCCTACATATCTCTCGTGTGTTCGTCTGTCTCTGCATCGTGCGCCGGGTGTCTAATAGCCCGTCGAATTAAGAATACCCGAAACTGGCAATTTACAATAAAATCATATAGGCAATTCAGCATGAAAACAGCAGAGAAAACTCCGGAAAACGTGATATTAAATGGCGGCTTCAATAGTCTTCGTCGTAGAAATCGTCCTCGTTGCCACCACTTTTCTTCGCAGACGTACCTTCGGTCGTGTTTTTGATCTGTTCCTGGTTCCTGTACATGTCAGCAACCTGTTGAGCGGTTGTTGCGTCTTCGGGATTCTTATCTTCGCGGAGACAGATGTAGCGCGGAAAGCGCAGAGAGATTCCTGTAAAGGTTGAGTGGTTTTAGACACGGAAGCAGAGGAAAGAGATTGAAGCTAATTAGCGATGAGATGACCGGTTGGGTTTACGGGTTTGGAAGGAAAACCAAAAACCAGGATATCTCTCGGAACGACCGGTTCGCAAATTACCTAACGCCTATGTTGAAACAGAGACTGAACGTCTCGGGTTTAAAAATAATTACCGAGACGAGACAACAGTCAGAGACGAGACATAAAATCATTTGTCTAAATGATGGTGAAACAAATATTATTCGCAACTTTTCAAAAGAAGTGACCGGTCGATTCTCAATTCCAGACTGAAGTTCCCCGCACCTAGATAGGTCGTCGGCTAATTTCGTCAGAGGCCGTCTGCTAATTTCATTTTGAAAAGACATTATTTAGCTAACCGGTCGGTTTGCCAAACCCAAAAACGATCTTACCTTTGGTCTTATCCACGATTCCTTGCGCGGCGAAATGTCTCGGAGATATCGACAGATCCGCGGCTTTCACTTCCCATACGAACTGCGGCTCGAACCAATGATCTGGCTCCAGAGTGCTGTCGTATACGTAGTAGTCCCGTGGCTTGTCGGTCCTAGCGTCCTTCAGCATTTCGTACTGTTGTTTGAGATCTTCGTCCTTGAATCCAGTACCGATCTGAAATTCAGCTCATTAGAGTATTCCAAAACAGCTGCCATACCTTGCATATCGACTGATAAACCTCTCTTTCTGGATCATAGCAGGCCAGAAGGTATCCTCCATAAGTTCCGGTGCGCTTTCCAGTTCCGCAGTAGCCTCCAATGACCACCAGGTCCAAGGTGTCCCCGACTCCGTCCAGGTAATCCTTCTTTAGTTTGAGCCAGCTGTGAGATCGCTTGGCAATCTCATAAGTGGCGTTGTCGTCCAACGTCTTGACCATGAGGCCTTCGCAGTTGCCCTTGATGGACTCTTCTAGGAACACGCCGATCTCGTCGGTATCGGTCGTGTCCATCGTCGTTGCGAAGTGGAAAAATCCTTCGATTTCCTTGAAATTGTTTCGCAGCAGTTCTCGGCGAGTACGGTATTTCGACCGGCAGAGGGATTCATCGTTGAAGTACAGAAGGTCGAAGAAAAAGACGCACACCTTGACGGTGATAAGGCTGTCGCCTGCGTTCTAAATGCCTTAATTAGAGCCTTTCTTTGAAGATAAAATCTACCTTTCGCTTCCTGGTACTCAAAGTCTGGAAGGGCAAAATCGACTTCTTCTCGGGATCCCAGGCGACGACTTCTCCGTCGGCGATGAAGTTCTTGACGTCCTCGCCGAAGCATTTCGGCAGCTCTGCGATGATATCCGGGTACTTTGTGGTGTTATTCTCTTGGTTTCGACTGTAGATGGCGACTTTTCCGTCGTTGTCTCTGTGGATCTAAACAAGAACTGTTAATCTAACCTTTCTTATGCATTAAGAAGCCTACCTGGCATCTCTCTCCATCGTACTTCCATTCGCACGCGAATTCGGAATCGCCGAATCGCTTCATAACCTCATCGATTCCCTTCGTGGGATGGGCCAGCATAGGCTTCAAAGGGACGCCAGGCGTGAGCTTGCACTGCTCTGGAAGCGATCCTATCCCAGTTTCGAGTGCCACTCCAATGATCTTGTCGTAATTCGGGCACTCGCAGAAGGTCGTCTTCAGGATCAGAGCGTCGGCCGCCAGTTTCGCCTTCAGATCGTCGCCTTTCAGCTTCTTTCCTTCTTTCTTGAGTTCGACGGTCGTGAAGCCATTGGCGAGCGCGATTAGGATCGACTGCTCAGCCAGGCCAATCCGGAGCTTTCCTTGGAGACAGCGGATCAGATAGCGCGCTTCGGAGTCTCTGCAGGCGGCCAGGAGTCCCTTGATGGCGTTGACTTTTTGGTCATTCGACTGAAATTAACTAGAATCAATCCTTGCAACTTCCGCAAAAGCCTACTTTGCTGCCGCTCATCATCGCGATCGCCTTCAGCTTCTTGAACACGTCCGGGACCATCAGAGGAGCCGGCTGGAAAAGCATCTTCTGGGAGCTTCGACTCTGCTGCGCGACAATTCCAAGATCGCCTTTCTTCACCATATCTTCCTTGACCTTCTTCAGCGTTCTGCCGGTCGAATCGCAGATGGCCTTCATTAAGCTGGTTTCGGCGATTCCCAGCTCCAGTCCCTCGTACGCTGGTCCAATCTGGTTCGAGCAGAGGTAGACGCAGGAAGCCAGGTCATTCGGGGACAGTTCGATGGCTTGCGTGAAGAAGGTGGCGAGTGTTTTGATGATTTCCAGGCGCGAAGAGGTGGCTTCGATCTGTTCCAGCGTTTTGCATAGGGCCAGATAGGGGATCCTGGAAAGCAGTAATTTGAATATGCATGTATCAATCGTAAATCTAGACTTTCGATCGAACGGGCTCGTCTAGACACAGTCGCTAGTCCGCACTGAAGTTTATTTTCAACTTTTCGTCAACAAAGAGCGGTCGGACCCTCAAAACCAGACATAAAGCGTTCTGTCTAGACGCCAAGCAGCATATGTCTAGGAAGATATGCACTTATGGCTCTCTCCGTCCTTATTTGCCTTACGTAAAATTCCAACACAATAATAAAAAAACTCACTTTTTGCCAGCTTCCCAGGTCACAGGTTTCGCGGCCATCTTCTGGACTCTTGTGTGTCGCAGGCGGATCGAGGTTCGAAGCGGCGCGACTACCAGTAATGTTCGCAATGAGGCGAACGTTTTGATGTCTGAAAAGAAGTCTACAATCGATCGGGTCTAGACAAAAACAGGCAAAAAACAGACACGCGAGTTGGTCGAAAAGCAACGATTACGCAAGTCCTCGATTCGCATCGCCACACGATTTCCCGCATTTTCCCACCGGTCGACTCTCGGAGCGATCTCATTGCAAATGGCCGACGATCGTGTTTGCGCGCCAAATGCGACGTTTTTGAACGTTTCTGTTTGTTGTTCCCGAGGCGGATTTTTGTGGATTTCCCGTGGATCTGGCTGAAGAACGTGGTTGGATATAATGATTCTGTGCACCTGGATTAGGAAGCCGATAGACGGATGAGGAAATTGGAGGTTGACGGAAGTCGAGGGCCGACCTCTTGTGAATACGATACGTGCTCATTCCGTCGGCCGTCGGCGGAGGTGTGAACGGCGATTTCATTAGCACATCGGAGTAGGCGTGTTCACAATTTCGCGTTTTTGATGACGTCTCAGACTGTCGGACCAACGAGACAGGATGTCTCGATCGACTGTCTCTAAAAAGTGGTTTCTGAATGACCAAAGATCATTTTGAGACTGCGGACGTGGAACTACCGGTCGGGTGTCTGGATGCCTCGTTTCAGACACCATACAGACATCATCTGTCTGGATATCGTGCGATACGCCTCCAAAACGTCTGAGCGAAGATCATTTTGAGCAGATCAGTCCAATCTGACCGGTCGGTTCTTGGATCTTCTTAGATTCCGAGTATAAAGCTTGTGCTACGTGATAAAATGAAGATTCAAATTAACACTTGACATTTCATTCCAGACCCTTCCAATGTCGGGAAGAAGCACGCCAACTGGACCGACCCCAAGGAAAGCGAATCGGGGCCGGAAGTCGACAAAGAAGGCCACAGCGGACGCCAAGACCGAAGAATCCTCCAGCGATTTCGCTCCAGAGAATCTAGCCGAAAAGGTATGTTTGAGATTTACTTTGTCCGTTTTATGACTTTCATTCTCAGCTCGACAACTACTGCAAGGAATACATCGCCGAGAATCAGCAAGTCCTGCACACCGAACCCGATCTCGCGGGATTCCAAATGCACGAGAACACCGACTCGCCGGCCCAGTTCATCAAGGATCGCCAGCAAATCAGCAAACTGGTGGCGAAGAACCAGTTCGACTCCTGTGGAAGAACGGCGCTGAACTTCAGCGACGTGAAGATCGCTGGAGCGAAGCTGGTCATCGACGAACAGCACGGGACAAGATCGGTCGTCAAGAAGCTAGTGCAGCAGACGGGAGCGGACGAAAGCGCTCTGCTGTATCCAGAGATCCCTGACGAAAATGTGTCCGTTCGACACCTAGCTGCGACGATAGCAAAGTAAGTTTTCTTTAGGTCTCTTCAGATTTCTAACTCCTCCCGTCTTTCAGGAATCGTCGGTCAGCTCTCCTCGAATCCTTCGCCGACTTCCACAAGCAAATGCAGTTCAAACGCAGCGTCCTCCAGCGTGTCGAAAAAGAGTTGGCCAACTCCTTTCCTCGTCGAACTCGAAGCCAAGGCGACCAATTGGAGGCGACGGAGCCAAAGAACAAAAAGAGGAGGGTGTCAAACAGAACTCCCAGGAAGCAGAAACCTGTGAATCCTTTATCCGATAAGAAGGTACTGTTTACATTTTTGTCGATTTCACGTTAAAAGCCATTTGTTTCAGATCCTCGAAGACTACGCGGACCAAGTCGCCTCAGAAGTCGCCGAAAACTCAACTGGAGTCCGAGGAAAACTTGCTGTGATCCCGTTCCGGATCAACGATGTCGACTAGGCCCTGCCATGAGATTCCCCATTTAGTCATTAGCCTAGTTTCCCCAACTTGTCAATACTCCTACCTTGTCAGCAATGTACATATGACTCCTCTGTGAAACACATATTTTTATTCTCCTAAATACATCTTGTGTCACCGCGGCGGAAGGACTTAGTTTCAGATTATTTGTTGATACCAGTATAACGAAGGAAGGAAGATAGGAATGCGTCTGGGGAAGGATGCAGCTGCTGCTTAAAGCGCCTAAAATTCGGGGTTGTGGCTACAGTGAGCACGGGAGCACGCTACCATAGGACTTACTCTAGTGAACGGGTTCTCGTATAGCCGATTGTCCTGGTCGTCGACTATACATTCCAGCGAATCAGAAGAGTTGAATTGGGCGGCGTACTGTAACTTCGAAATTCGATTAAATCTGCGGGATAAAATTGACCTGTTCTTTCTGCTTCCTGGAGCTCAGAAACCGAGCCAGCGGCATGCAAGTGGATGGTAACGTTTGCATGAGGGATGGACTCGCGTGAGTGAGAAGAGGCTTCATGAAATACGCGTCGAAGTTGTACCATTTCCGTGGCAGGAACGCCTTGTCCCAAGGATTCTGGCCGCTGATGGGAGTGGCCGCTTGGGAGGCCGACTGGGAGCGAGGTTCATCGGACGGAGGTGGCTGGGTCGGACGGGAATCTGTAGACTCGCCGTGTCTGAAATGGGGATAGGTTAGACGGGAAATTGGCCTTTATTTTTCTGGAAAACAGGGTTTCAAAAATGACAGACAGATCGTTTCAGACAGGAAATTTCATTTCAGGTCGTCTTAAGTTAGGTGGCCGGTCGGAATCGACGTGAATTGACGAATTCCAACCGGTCTGCCAGACTCGTTTTGCCACAAATGACGCTATTCGATGGAGGGAAATCGTCACTGGCCCATGTCTGAGGTAAAACGAGACACCACGACCGGCATTTCGGACTCAAATCAACCCAAAATGAAAATTAGAGACGCCTAGCTAGACGTCTTTTAAGACATGTCGCCGCTGCCCAGACGAGACTACCCTTATTCTGTCTAGACCCAATGCTCACCTGATTCCAAGCCGTTCGATCATCCAAGACGTCAATCCTCCATTCAGCAGTACCGTAAGCAGCACAATCATCGACGTCGTCGTGGACATAATCTGCCTGTTCTCCGTAGAAATATTCCTCCCAGCAAGGGCAAAAGCCATCGCTCCGCGCAGTCCCGAGAATACGATCATATGCTGGTAACTCTTCGGGATTTTGGGCTGCCGACGAATGTTGAGGAAGACGCAGAGTGGATAAACGAAGAGAGCTCTTGCGAAGACGATGGCTATCTGGAAATGTAATTTTAGGATGAATAGAAAGACGAAAACACGTACGATTGCGGAAAGAAGGAAGAAAATGCTCCACTTCTGGTTGTTGGAGATGATCATCGAGACGCCGATGTAGCAGAAAATGAAGCTTTCGGAGAGGAAGCTAAGGGATTCGAAGAACTGCTTCGTCCGGGATTGGGATTCTTCCGAGAGGTTGTTGTAGGTGTAATGGGCTTGACAGATGCCGCAGAAGAGGACTGCTACGATTCCTGGAAAATGGAATGGGTTACTGTAGCCAAGATCGCTCGAATAAGAAGCCGGAAAAGGTTGAATCGAGTGGCGCCCAAGGCCAAGTTTAGGACCCAACCCTTACCTGTCAGCTCAACGACCTCCGCCAGCAGGAACGAGCTATAGGACAGCAGCACAAACAGCGAACTCTCTAAAAGCGGGAACTCCGAGATCGACGTGAACTTCGTGAATGACGCGCTGACACATCCGACGAAGGAGCCAAGGAAGAGAGATCCTAAAACGTGAATTTCAGAATCAGAACACCTGACAGTGAGAACTTACCAAAGAAGACATAAGCGAAATTTCCAGCGGCGGCACACATCTGCCAGAAATCGAAAACGGAGTCCGGCGAAGCGGAGAATTTGTCGATAATCTGGGAGAGGACAATGGCGACGGCGTCGTTCATGACGCTCTCCCCGAAAACCAACGCGAAGAGGTCGTTTTCGACCTTCATTTCTGAGAACACCGCCAGGACCGTCACTAAATTAGGATTCCATAATATTCAGCTCCTAAAATTCCCCAATTACCTGGATCAGTGGCCGAGATCACGGCGCCAAAGAAGAGCAGCTCTTGGAAATTGAACGCCAACCGGAAAATCGTGCAGAAGACGTACATGATAAATCTGAAAACCCATAAATTGATTCCTCAAAACCCATAAATCCAACTCACCCAACGGAGAGGCATGAAACCGTGGTTCCGATAAACACGAACGAGAGAATACTCCCGATATTCCGGAAAAAGTGACGCTTCTTGAGACTGTAGCCGGCGCTAAAGATGATCGGCGGCAGGAGAATATTGAAAAAGATCTCCGGCGAGAACGAGGTCTTCTGCTCCAAATGCCTCTCTTCGTGTTCCCTCGTGTCGCCGAAGAATCCTTCGATGAGTTCATACGTGAATTGCACGTTTTCGTTCTTCTTGAGGTTGTTCACCGAAATTCTCAGATAATCCGGAGGAGATGAGATCTGGGAACCGTTTCTTGGGACTACGTCCAGGGTTGCTGACTCGTAGAAGCCGAGATTGAAGTAGCGGAGAAGGACGCCGATGAAGAGACCTAGGAAGAGAGGATTAGGAGGGAAACAGGGATGAAAATACCGTAAATCAGGGTCAGGCCGGTTTCGTGGATGAAGCGGAATCTGTGGTGCTTGAAGAACCACGTTGTCAGGACTATGACGACAAGCATGGAGACGAACATGAGGAGGATGGCCGTGTCCAGGCGGTGGATGATGGTGGCACGCTGGAATGGGGAAAATAGCCAGGAAATTCAGCGAAATAAGCCTCAAAGTCAAGTTCCAAAACTCTTCCTCACCTGTTCAGCGGTCATCTCCAAACTCGTCGCATCCCGGGCATCCTTGTAACTCAGCGCCTGCGCCAAATCCATGTTGCCGACAACGAAGACTGTCACCAGCAACACTAGCGCCCGAATACATAATCTTCGGTCCATTTTCCCTTAAAATACGAGTTTCAGTTTCAATCCTACGCAACCACAAACACTCCACACGCCACACCTCTCGTTTTAATCCCCTTGCGCCGTGGCTGCTGCCAGCCAGCAGCGGTGATTGAGCAGCATAAAATCCCATTTCCCAACACACAACAATCCTCAAATGAAGAAACGCGGTGGCTTGCACACAACAGCGAACGAACCCAGGGAGCGGAAAGAACGAAGGAGCAGAACAATTCAACTTAACGTATCGATCTCCGTGCGGTCGTTCGTTTTCTCGTGTTGGGGGTCGCCCGTCAACGTCGTCGTAGCGGTGTTGTGGACACCACACGCGGCGAAAAACGACGACGCAAAGAGCAACGCAGGAGGGGAAGCGGCGAGCGAGAGGGTTGCGGAACGCCTGGAGCGAGTGCGGGAGACTGTTTGTGACCTCTGCTTCGAGAAGAAGGCACGCTTGGATAAACAAGCAAATAGATTTGGATTTGCTCCCAGGAGATGTTTTGCAGTTTAAAGGCGCAGGAGTGGTTTGGGAGAATTGCGAAATATGGGAGTTGGAGGTCGGAGGGGTGCAGGGAAAGGGAGCAAATCCGTAGGGAGAGGAGGGAGTGATAAGGGGTGATAAGGAGGTGGACGATGAGTTTGGAGAATCGTCGACTGATCCGAAATCTCTGGTTTCAGAACCGAGATTTGCGACAGCCTCTGTAAGACAAAAAAGGTAGAAAAGGACCGTAGTCAATATTTTGGCAGAGGGATCACTGATAAGAACCGTGAATGAAGACCGAAAATAGATAAGCGAAAATAAGGATAATGAATTATTTGCACTCTGCAAGTATTTTAAAGCTGCCCTTAGATGCCCTGCTTTGGGAATCCCAACGGTCTATCTAAGACTCCAAGTTTGAACCGTAGAAGCACGATTCAGTTGTGCCTATTTTTAGCTGAAACCCTGTTTATAGATTGACTAACGCGCTGAGCGTCCTTTGTCCACGTGACCGTTCGCGACGTTCACGTGAAGCGTCAACAAACATAGGCTCCAGTTACATAGATTCATGTGCTGTTCTGCATGTGGCGAACTGGGCAGTTCGAGAAGTGCGTTCTATCTGTTCCGGAATGATCTAGAATGATCCCGAACGGAATCAACATGTTTTCCCTGGTTGGACGAGCCTGACCAAACCTGGATTGATCCGTATTCCAGCTTCTGAGTCAACCCATGATTCAGAGCCGCTTACTCGCAAAGTTTGTTCTCCCAGGTTTCGAAGCCGATCACTCCGAGCGAACTTGGCACGGTTCCAGATGAAGATCCGTCGCTAAGAACGCAACGAGCAGACGGGCTAAGGAACTAGTTGGATTTGTCAAATGCCATCACAACTAACTTTCATTTCCATCATCATCATCACAACGAACACGTTGACAACTTAAGTGACACAGTACAACAATAAAAACAGTGCCAGAGTTTCCCTGAGACACTCTAAAGATCAACTGGCTGTCCTATAACACAACCGAAACGCTTCAATTATACCGGTTCCCTTGTTTCATTTGCATGAAGAGTTCCTTCTGGCGCCTCGCGCGTTCTTCCCTCTCTCGCTTGTACTTCTCCGTGAACGGCACGTCGCCCACTTGTTTCGGTTTCGGCCGAGAGTTCTGGAGTTCTCCCTGGCTTCCTCCTGACGACGGTACGAGATTCAAAGCGTTGAATTTCTGGATCGGCACTTGGCCTTGGAGTGAGTTGGTCCCGGCTGAAATTAGCGGCTTAGAATGGCTTAGGATCAGTGGAATGGCTTACCTTTCGTGGGGTCAGCTTGGCCATTCCCATTTGACGGCGGTTTCGGGTCGCGTCCCTTGATCCTAGGGAGTGACATCGGATCTACTTGAGACGATCCGCCTGCTTGCATCGCGAGATTCGACTCTGAAACAGTTTCATCAATTCCTGAAACTCCAAATTCCAAAAGACTTACGAGTTTCAGGCTCCAGTTTAGAGCAATACGCCACAAAAGCTTCCAATTCCCGAAGAGTCCTCGTGCCCAGAACCTCGAAATCGATTTCAATCTCCTCGCGGCTGCAGTCAATCGTCGGCTCGTGTTCTTCGACGATAGCGAGAACCTTCATAAGCTGCTGGCCGGTGAGCTCGTTGACGTCCGACGAGAGTTGGCGCTTCTCTTCGTGCACCATGGCAACCAGATTGCTGGCATCGAAGTGGAAATCGTCGATAGGGTTGTTCACAGGTGCTGGCGCAGGTGCGCCGTTCGCTTCCATGCTGGTGAGTAATAGGGCAAATGAGGCCAAATAGGGAGAAGACGACGGCTAGAATGGAGTGCCGGTTTGAAACAAACGGTCACCGGGGAAACGGATGAACGCGCGAGGGAAAGTGGGGGTCTCGAAGCGACACGTAACTGACCATGCGAGAACTGATAAGGTTTGACCCTAAAGTGAAGCTAAGGAATCGCGGATGGGGCTGATTCCAAACGTGGATCTGGGCCGAATGGAACACAGCCAAAGGACACGTTAGAGCATAATAGAGCGTATGGCTAATAGGTCAGAATAAGACTGCTGAAGCACCAAAGTGTGATGTAAGAGCGCGTGAGAACTGATAAGACTCAACTCCAAAGTGAGGCGATATGGACACGAAAAGACATGTATTTCGGCGCGGTAGGAAGCATAGAGCGACCAGAGGACGCACAGCTACTAAGCCACGTTGAGAACCCAAATGTATAAGGTAAACAAGGCATCACACCTCAGGGAATCCACTGAATCTACTCACGGTTGAAGGATTTATACACATTTGCGAGTATATGAAATGGATTACGACACTTAAAATGGTAATTTGGTTATGAATTTCTGCACATCTGGCTAGCTTTCATTGGTCTTGCTGGGAACGGCGCTTACGCTGCGAGCGTCTCGGCTCCTCATCTTCCTTCTCCTCCTCGTCATACTGTAAACGCAGCTGCTTCATCCGAGGGACACCAGAAGCTGGGTTCTCGGCGACAGCGCGCTTCTGAGGCGACGCTGAGCTGGATCTGGAGCTTGAAGAACCGTTCGAGCTGCGCAGTTTACGGGACGATTTGGTCTTGGCTGAAATTGGAAGTTAAAATGGTCCAATGCTAATGTTAAGACACACCTTTCCCATGTCCGGGCATCTCCTCGTCGATCTCCGTTTCGCTGTTTGCCATCGCCTCGCCGGACTTGTCATGCTCGGCAATCTCATCCTCGCTTTCGGGGCCATATTCTTCGTCGGTATCAAATGCGGCTAAACCAGTTTCATTTAGAGATTACAACCCACAATACTCAAAACTCACGAATCCCGAATTTCTTCAAACGGGACCGAATGAAAGCCCGCACTTCGTTAACCGTTTCAGGTTTGGCCAAGTAAGGATCATCGGCGAAATCATACAAAGTGTAGCGGTCGCGAAACACTTTCTCGCGTGACTTGATGAGATCCAAGAGTTCTGACAAGCCTTCATGCGGGAGTTTCCACATGTTCCTTCTCATTGCGTCATATTCATTAACGGTTAGCAGCGTCGGATCGAATCTGTAATCAGGGTCTTCTTCGTCCTCTTCGTCATCCTCGGACGATTTGGACGCTGAAATGCTCAGAATCTGAAACCAAAAGCAAGTTTGAAACTTACGACTTTCCAGGACCGATGCAACGAAGTCTTGCAACCCCCGAAGCGTCTGAGGCTTTAGGTCATCAAAATCCACGTCGATCAACTGGCGCTTGAAGCTCTGAAGCGGTTCTCGCGACTCTACGAAGGCGAGAACCTCCAGGAGCCGTTCTCCCGGAAGCTGGTTGATGAGTACAGAGAGCTGGAGTTTCTCGTCCACCGTCAGCGGCTCCGAGAAAGTGGATTCGATAGTGGGGGCATCTGGCAATGTGAGAACTAGAGCGAACCCATTCCCGAACTTGTGATTGTTGTCGCCGATCGGGTTTGATGGCACAATCGGGCTATCTTGAGAGGTCACGGGTCTGATTTGCAGGGGAGATGAAGAATACATATTGGGGAAAAGGTTGACGAGTACGGGTTCTGGTTGCTTAGGAGAGTCCAACTCAACGAGGCCTTCCACAGCGGTCTTCTTGCGTCCGTCTTGTGATACAGCAGGAGTGGCTGCAACAGCCAAAGCCACATTCGTTCCAACGACGGCAGTAGCGGGCAAGTTCAGATTCTTCTTCGGTTCGCTTTTCAAGCCAACCCCACGTTTGCGTCCTATCTTCACCGGCGCGGAACCCTCATCGTCGGCGTCAAACAAGGCATTGTCCAGGGGCTTCTTGAGATTCGCCGTTTTCTCAGCCAACGAAGCGATGTTGTCGTAGATGGCTTTGAGAGTTTCGTCGTCGAGGGTCCGATTCTTGGACAACAAAGCGATGATAGCGTTGTAGGCGACCCTCACATTCTCCTCCCGCTCCAAGACCTTCTGGCGGAATTCGCCCAGCGCGCTTTTCTCTACTTCGACGGTGGCCTTCTTACCAGCAGCGGAGGTTCCAGGCGAGTCCTTCTCAGCGGCTTCCCCAACAGTTGAAACTTCAGAGCTGAGAGACTTCACGTCCAGTTTTATCGATTTCTGCGAAATCACAGCCACGGTCGTCATGATGGAGTTGTGTAGTTCCGGCGTCAGAACGGGCGCTTCTTGCCCCCAACGGTGGGCTCCATCGCGTTCAAGGCTAAATTTATCGACTTTAGGAATTTTTCAGGTTTAACGAAAACTTACAGCAGCATAGAAAGTGTATCCCTGGCGCTCTGCAGCTCTTGAACACAGTGGCTCGCCCAATTTTGACCGCGTTCGACGGTTTCCACAAGATTTTCGATTTCGGCGTCGTCGTCGATCGGCGAGCTGATTAGCGGAAACGCCATCTGCAACAAATCTACGTGCCACAGTGTGAGGGAAACAGAGGACGCGCAGGCCGCCGATGACT